>CABHPQ010139292.1:1235-21999 GCA_902168405.1 Peromyscus aztecus
TGTGTGTGTGTATGCATGTGAAGGCCAAAGTATAACCTTCAGGAGGGGCTCTCTCTTTTATTAGGTGAGACAGGGTCTTTCACTGTTTCTGCTGCTTTGTGTGCTCCACTCGGGCTGGCTTGCAGGTTTCAGAGCTGTTCACCTCTCTCAGCCTCCAATCTGGATCTAGGTGTGCTAGGACTGTGTATGTGAGACACTTGCTGCTTGTTGTGTTTTCTGGGATGGAACCCAGGTCATTAGGATTGCAAGGAGAGTACGCTGCTGGTGATCAAGTGTGTGTGGGTTTTTTTTTTTCCTGTGTGTATTACTGCTAAAATATTTTAGGTCAAAGTACAAATCAGAGGGCCAGTGAGAGGGCTAATCTAATAAATGCACTTGTCAGCATGACTGACAACTGGAATTTGATACCCAAGACTGAAATGGTGAGAGGAGGAAACCGACATCTATAAAGTATGCTTGGACATCCACACTTCTGCTGTGGGACACATGTTTCTTGCCTTCCCAAATGCACCAAATAAATTGAGATCAGGGTGTCCTTAAACTCACAGAGACTGGCCTGCCTCTGCTACATGAGTGCAGGGATTAGAGGAGTGCACCAACATGCCCAGCCTCCTATTCATGTTCTTCCTGCCTATAAGTTCTCTGCATTTCAATGTGTCAAACTGGCAGGCTGATGAGGCCTAGGGTCCAGGAAGTTAGCAAACACCATGAGGCTGGCTAATTATTTCTACTAATGATGTCTTGGCTTATAAGCTCTGATCATCTGTATATCAAACATATTCATTCTGGGGTCTGGAAAGATGGCACAGCAGTGTAAAACACTTTTTGCTCTGGCATAGGACCTGTGTGTGATTCACAGTATCCAGATGGCTGACAACCATCTGGAACTGCAATTCCAGGGGATCAAATGCCCTTTTGGATATCTGTGGGCAGCACCCATACAAGATGCACAGAGAGAATGCATGGAAAATATTTAAACACATAAAATATGTCAATTTAAAACATACAAGTATGTTGGGTACATTCATGGAGTCTTTATTATTTAGTCTCCTCATTTCTATGAGTTCTTTTCTCTATGATGCAAGTTGATCACTTTCTGATTTTTGTCTCCATAGTCTAATTTACTATCACATTCCCCTTAGAACAGTGGTTCTCAACCTGTGGGCCGTTACCTATTTGGGAATCATAGGACTCTCTTTCACAGAGGTCACCTAAGATCTTCTGAAAGTACATATATTGACATTATGATTCATAGCACTAGCAAAATTACAGTTACGAAGTATCAACCAAAATAATATTATAGTGAGGGTCACCACAACATGAGGAAATGCATGAAATGGTCACAGCATTAGGAAGGTTGAGAACTACTGCCTTAGAAAGTGATTAGCTTGTGTGTTCCCAGAAGTGAGCGAATGAAGGAGGTGAAGTACGTTTTCCAGCCTGGGTTCCTCTCTCTGACACTATTTGCAATACTGCACACATAGGAACACAGAGGCATCATTCCTCTCACAAGCAATTATGTTACTTTTCAATTTAGTGGGAATTACCAGTAAGTATTTTTTTTTTATTTGCAGCTATCAGTTATTACGTTTCCCAGAGAAGACAGGTTCATTTCACTTTTCATCTTTTTAAAGTGCAGATCTTACTACTGTATGAAAGTTGTTTTTCGGTTTTCTGCAATGGAAAGTTAGAGGATTTAATTTCTTTGTTTCATTCTGAAATTAATTCTTTTGTTTTGGGTCACAATTTTAAAACTGCTTTATTCCTTACAGTCACAGGGTATTGAATCATAAAAGGTAGAAACTCTTACTTAAACCTGAAATATCCTCAAATATGCTCACCTATTTACAAATTACTACTTTATCATCAAGAACTAACATATATTTATGCTAGCCCAGAATAAGAGAAAATCATGAACTGAGAAACTTGACCTTAACCTGTGGCTGAGACTACACTGAATACCCAATGTTTTAAAATTTCTGATCTTATATGAGATTATTATTAATTTTAAGTGGCCCCCTTTCATCAGTGTTTCTCTATCCTGGTGGAGAGGCAAAGATGTATATTATTTTTCATTTATAAATAAACACTGATTTAATTACTAGTGTGTGTCTTCCATATCATAGTACCCATGAAACAGCTTTTGTCCATTGATTAACTTTCAGAATTCATTAATATGCAACGTATCATTCACAAAAACCCTCACTCTAGGTCTCCAGGATACAAGTAAATCAGTTTCCTAACCTCCAGCAGCTCACAGTGATGAAGTCGCTTTAATATGAATAGATAAATATCTAATTAAAACTCTCCAGTACTTTAAATGTTTGAATATAGCACAAAGAATGTAAGGGTATATTATTTTAAAACACAGAACAAAAATTCTAGAAGTTAAAGTATTACTATATGGTAATTGAATCTTCCCTTCTAGAACTGCTGGCTAATTGGGGCAAAGATACCTATTATGTAACTAGAGCAAGAGTTTTCCACATACTCCTAGGGAATCAAAGAGAAAACATGCTGTAATCTCTTCATAATGAAAAATTTTGATGAACAGATTTCAAGTGACTAAATTTCCACAATTTTTTGCTAGTGTAGATACAGAAGCAAAGACAGAAACAGAAAAGATGCTCTCACATGTGATCCTGAAATAGGAGTGTCCATAGGAAGAGAAAAGCTGCCTGCATTTATGTCGAAGGTAAAGGCACCTGGGCGATTCCTAGATCATTGAAATAACTGGACCCATTAAAATGTATTCGGGTGTATTACCACAGTTGTGTTTTAAAATGACTCTAAGGTGTATTTATATTTGCAAACCATCCTTGGTCAAACATCAAACATCTATTATGTGAGGACTGCTCTCAATCTTCTACTCACTGTGTTTCCAGTCCATTCTTTCATTGGGCTATCACTACCTGAAAGGCCTTATTGCTCACTTACAATTTATAGAAATGATGGTTCACACCAACAGAATGTTTTTCTCTGGCCAAATTTCCATGCAAAACTGTGATAGATAGACAGCTGCTGCATTTTAACAAAATTCATAAGAAAATGAATTTCACTTTACCGTAGTAACACAGGTAGTGTCTTTGTCCTCTGGTATACATGCAGGACCATCATGTTTTTCAGAGAGCCTTTAGAATAAAAACAAGCAATAATGGGTGGGTTTGGTCCTCAGAGCAACTCTGTTGAAAGATTTGTTACCTGTATATTAAGTGATATTTTTGCATTTATATAATTCAATGTTGACCTGTGTTTTATAGTTTTTTTTGTTGCTTTTGTGAGTTTCAACTTAACTCAATCTATAAAACATTCAGTGAAGACTCACTCTTAGTTCTATTTAAAAATAAAAATTAAAGCAGTCAACGGCTTGGGAGATGGCTCAGTCAATAAGAGTATTTGCTGCCCACACACAATAGCCTGAGTTTGAATCCTCAGCAACCACATAAAAGGCTGGGCATGGACATATGTACTTGTAACCCCAGTACTGGCGGGGGGAATTGACAGGGTATCATTTGAACTTGTCAGCTGCTAGAACTGCTCCACATTCAGTCAGAGACCTTATGTCAAGTAGATAAGTTAGAGAATGACACAAGACAACAATATCCAGACACACTAGAGGGAGGATGGTGGTTTTTGCACACACTTTGTTCTGATGGCACAATAACTGATGGCTTTTTGGTTATGTGTTCAAAGCACTTAATGGTCTTATTTCATTCTTCTTCCTCTACCCCTAAAGCACCATGGCCCCTTTTCTGTCAAGAAACTTTTTAGGCATTTCATTGAGTCTCATGCTCTCTTCCAAGAAGTTGGTTTGGTAGAACACAAAATATACTCTATCTCTAAGCATCAAGCTGCCAACAATCGCAGAAGTCACCGCATTTTGGGTGCTTTGAAGCTGCTTATTTCACCACCACCACCACCACACAGGCATGCACACAGTGACAAGGAAAAGGGGTTCTTCCACATCCTTTGCTTTAATGGCTGCAGTAAGTATATTTTATAGTTGCATATGTACATGACCAATTCAATTATTACTCCTAGTTCATCCCTCCTCTTCTGAACCTATAGCACACAGTCCCTTCTCTGTTCTCCCAAGAGATGGACTTGGTGGAACAGGAAAGCAACCCTTGCCTTTACTCTCACCAGCCAACATATTTTTGACAGTCTATAGGTGACATTGTATTTGTTGTTGTTGTTACCTGTTTGCCAGTAGACGCCAAACCATCACCAATTTTTTCCTTGTAATGGTAAGTCACAGCCTGTTCCAAAACTCATGGGAGGGGAGCACAGTCTCTCCATCTCCTTTCTTTCATGGCTATGGCTAAGCTCTAGGTGCCTGGGGTTTGTAGTTGGTGAACTCTGATGCAATAGCTGTGCTTTTCTTGCTTCTAGGTTGGGCTTCATCCAGTTGTGGGAACCTTCTCTACAGAACCATGTTCAAAGGCTACTGCTGTTGGGAACACAGCAAAGACAAAAACCTTAAGTCTTAGTTCTCTATACTCATTGTGGATAACTGTCCCTAACCATGATAGCTGTTTCAGGAGTGTGGGTGCACAGACTCACATCTGACCAACACAGCATCAAGACATTTCAGACAGGACAGGCAAAAAAAGAATAGCATCTGGTAATAGCATTTAATTGTCATGATTGCTCAAAAGCCATTTAAAGCAGAATGAGTGATCAGAGACAACATGATTTTCAAAAACTATGTTGAACATTGCATTTTAAAGGAAAACATATAAGAAACAATGAAAATACTGAAATGATTACCAATTTCACTGTTAAAAGTAAAGTTGAAACGTTTCAAAGTAAAAACATTAATATGGTTTCCTTAACTAGTAGAAAATCACCAATCAAATCAGATTATGAATGAAGAACTGTTGTTTTTAAATGGGAAACTGAGTCCTGATGCACACTGTTCTTTTTGTTTGTTTTCGTTGGAACAGTCCCTTTTCCAGCTCACACTCACTATGTGCCTCTGAGTTGAAGCCAATCTTCCTCCTATCATTTTAGTATTCCTTACTTGAGCAATTGTCACTCTCAAGAACAGCACTAAGACTGTAAAAAAAGAAGAAACAGTACCTATTGGACTCAACCTTCGATTGTGCCTTTGCACTGTTCTGCATTAAAAACTGTGCCATCTGCTGTTTTTCTTCCAATAAAGCTAGTATATACGGTGTCAACCCACCCTGTAAAGAAAAAAAATTACACTTAATAAATCTACATGCTTCTCAACTGCAAATTAATCACAGATTCTGTAAACAATGAGTGACAAAGGACAGATTTTCTTTATCCCTTGCTGCAGGTTCACACACACACAGCTGGCCCCTTTCTTTGGACACACCACTGCCCTGTCCAACATTGCCTGTGAGCACAACTCCTCTCCAGAACTCTCCACAAACACTCTCTGGTTCCAAGCTTCTTAGCTCCATGGAGATGTGCCTTATTGCCCCAACCCTATCACGTGCCATCTAGGTTTGGTGTGCCTTTGTTCAATGAGTGAGGTCAAGTGGCCCCTCTGGAGCAGTTTCTCAATCTGTTTTTCCAAACTATTTCTTCCCTAAACTGAGAATTATTATTTCCCAACCTGAACAGCATTTCCTACGTACACAGAAAATTTGAACAAGTTAAACAAAAAAATGTCTTCTTGGTAGGTTTTCTTCAATGATCAAATTTGCCTGTATGCCTGTGACCTTTCTCATTTTCCACTCCAGCCTTATCTCTGAAGAAAAACCACATCAGTAACTTCTTCATTACAACAGACTTCTGTTAATTCTACAGACATTTATCTTTAAAATTATTTTTATTGTTTGTGTGTACGTGAAGTGTGGGAGGGCCCAAATCCTTTATTTGTTTAATTTTAAAATTAAGCCCAATTCTGAAACAAAACAGGCTGTGCTGTGTTCCTTTAAACTATGTATAAAAATATATAAAACATATTTGGAGAAAAATGTTTTACTCTGACTAGATTCATTGAGACTGCTTGAGCTTTGGAATGTGATAGGTGGATCTGAGTGTCATTGCTGGAAGTACATTGGGGATGACGTTGAATGGTCTTTACCTCACTTTTTGCTTCAATATCTGCATTGTAGTAAAGCAGTTTGCTGGCAGTTGTTGTGTTGTCCCTGGAAACGACATGGTGCAGGGCTGTATTCCCACTTAAATCCCTCAGGTGGGGATTAGCACCCTGAATCAGTAATATAGTTACACATCCTACATTGCTCCTCTGTGTGGCCTATGGGTATCGTATAAAGAAAGAGATCTTCAATTCAAGAAAGTCAAGATAAATATTTCTAAAATTGCATTGAATAGTTACACTTAGATCAGAGAGATTGCTTAGGTTATGCATATTATCCCTCTCTTTTTGAGAAAGGGTCTTCTTAAGTACCCCAGTCTTGCCTAAATTCATACTCTCCCCACCAAAGCTTTCCAAGTGGTAGAATTTCAGGGGTGTGCCACTACATCTGGATATTAAAGTATCTCATCAGTACTAGTTGGTTGTTGTTATAGTGAGAGAGGTTGCTTGTTCATTTGTTTTGCTAACTTGACACAGGCTGAAGACTCCTGGAAAGAAGGATCCTCACTTGAGGAATTGCCTCTATCAGATTGGACTGTGGGACAGTCTGTGGAGCATTTTCTTGACTGAGGCTGATGTGGGAGGGCACCGCTTCCTAGAGGTGGTAGCACAACTTGGCAGGTAGTTCAGAGTAGTATAAGAAAGCTGCAAGCCTTGGAAAAAGCCATGGAAAAGCAGCATTGCCCCCATGATCTCTGCTGCGGTTCCTGCCTCTGGTTCCTGATTTGAGCTCCTGCCCTGGTTTCCCTTCATGATGGACTGTGATGTGGAATTGTGGGCCAGATAAACATTTCCTTTCCTGAGTTGGTTTTGGTTTTATCAGTGTTTTATCACTGCAACAACAACAACAACAGCAAAACAAGGACAAGATCTAATGCAATTCATACCAAAACTGCTGTCCGATAGCTACCTTAATCAAGGGTGTGCAGCCTTCATCATCCTGGGCCTCAATAGAGGCCTTTTTGGATAATAACAATGTTACCACATCTGGATGATTGTGTGCACAGGCATAATGGAGCGACGTCCTACAAATTGAGAGGACATTTTAGGAAATTACAAATTACCATATAAAGGCACATTCAACTGTAAATACTAGATAGCAAACTTCATTTCCTTCTGATGTAAGAGAAGTAACTGGAATTTTATTATTTACTTATTTCTCTACTCAAGTGTTCATTTGCTGTGCTAGGGATATAGTGCATGGCTGCCCCATTTAAGGTAAGTGCTCTATTACAAGTTTCATCCTTCTGAATAACAGAACACCCAACAGACTGAATTCAGCTTGGATTTAAATCCTACTCTAATTGCTGTTATAAACTAGTTATATATTATATATAGTAGTATCCAGTAGATAGGATTTCAGGCCAGTGCCACTGTGCCTACCTTATTCTTTATTTCACATTTTAGCATCGCTGAAACTCTGCCACTTATAATTCATGATATTTTATGACTATAATTGGTAATATTATATGTTATATATTAGGCTTTCTATGCACTCCATAATTCAATTTCCCCATGCACAGGATGGGGATTCAACACTGTAGCTATCTTACATCATACTACTGTGATGCTTCAATTCACATCTTCAAGAGCATGGACAAGTGCTTCCAGCACCTGACAGTCAGTGTTTGGTGGATACAATAATGATTAGTCTTCCTACTGATAACAAACATAATATTTCAATGAAGAGAAATAACAGAATTCTACCTACTCCACAGACATAATTTTTTTATTCAAATATGTTTACAATATTTTAAAACTATATTCCCCAAGATGGCCTTGAACTTGGTAATCCTCCCAGTAGGTAGGATTGCAGGTCAGTGCCACTGTGCCTACCTTACTCTTTATTTCACATTTTAGCATTGCTAAAATCTCTGCCATGATATTTTATGACTATAATTGGCAATATTTTTAACTTTGCTGCTATACAAAATAAAAGGTTATCATGCAGTCCACTGTGCCTTACCTAAAATGAAATATGATACAATCCACAGGCCCATGGCAATTCTACAGGTCTCTTGTATCTATGTAAATTTTAGCTCTTAAGACTATGAAAGGTAAAAAGGTTGAAAATAGCAGTAACAACAAACAAAAAATCTAAATCCTCAGTCATCAATACTTTGAATTTTTTTTCATTTTTCCATGCCCAAAAGTAATATTTCTATCGGGGACTATGGGGGTCCAGCCCCTCGATAGTCCCCTCCCAGGGTCCGGGAAGAATCTACAACCAGCTGACAATTAATCTTTGATGAAATGAAATGAATCTATGTACAGGAAACTCTTAATTTCATACACTTTATTATTCTGTGATAGTTCTCTCTCCACACAGCTTCTGTTCTGCTCTCGTATCTAGCTCCTTTCTTGCCTGATTTCTCTCTGTTTGTCTACTGTTCCCTCTTAAGTTCTATCTTAATTCTCTCATCTTAATTCTGCCTCATCTAGGTCCTTTTCACCTTGTTCTTACCCCACTAGGGCTTTCCCATCTGGCTCTCGTCCTCATCTTCCATCTCGTTCCTCTAGTACTCTCTTCTAGCCCTTCAATCTAGTTCTTCCCTGAAGGATTCACAACACTTCCCAAGGCCATGCTTGGCCGGCGGACACACCCGGCCTAGATAGCCTCAGGTCAGGATAGGCATTTCCGGTTCAAGGCGTCTGGTAACCAAGGCGACCGACCACCCGGACGCATTCGCCTAGCGGACTCCAACTACCCGGACACTTCCGCCTGACGGACTGGGGTCAAGATAGCCATTTCCGGGTTAAGGCATCTCGCGTGACCGGGATCCGTGAGGTCACGTGGCCACGCAAGCGCGCAGCATGGCTACGTCACCTGCGCACACCTGGACAGCGCCACCTTATAAAAAGCCGCCATGATTCTAATTCTCTTCTCTCCCCACGTGTCTCTACCCCGCGCGGTTCCTCACTTCCTCTCTCCCCCCCCCCCCAATAAACTCTAATAGTGTATTCTGTCGTGATTCGTGAGGCTTTCTGGCAGGGTAACAGCGCAAAATACTAACATTCCCCATCTCAGTTTGTTCCTCTCAAGTTCTTACCCATCTAGTTCTTCCTTCCTCCTTTTTCTTCTCCCCTGTGCCCTGGGAGTCCCGGTATATCAAGGGAGGGTCCGAGCTAAATTGTGTAAAGCTATTACTTAACGTCCACCTCTCCTAGGCGGTGTCTCCTTGCGGAATTTACCGTAAGTCAGGAGACTTGCTTGCGGACTGCTATCACTGTTAGTCCTTGAAAGTTGGGCGCCCACCTGGGTGGTGTTTCCTGTAGTCCTTGAAAGTGGCTAGGGGAGATAATCTGATTCCAGAGAAAGCCTTTCCTGAGGCTGTTCTCCAAGTACCTGGAATGTATATGTCCAGAGAGTGATCAGTCCACACTGTTAGTCCTTCTTAGGGGAAAGTCAATAGGAAAAACTATGAAGGCACACATGATTTTCATAACAGAATACAGCTGATATATAACAAGCCAAGTAACACCAAAAACTCCTTGGGATTTGGCTTCCTCTGGAGGAATTCCCTGATCCCTCCAGGTAGTGACTTTGCCATAACCAGCTGAGTTCTTATGATATATTCCTGAGGCCTGCAACATATTTCTATATTTACTGCCAACAGGGACACAGCCTAATCCTCAGACTATGGACAGAGTGTCCATGATAATCCAGACACCAAATGGTAGCAAAGCAGGCCATAGTGCTTTGCCTTGCACCCCTCAATGTGCCCATCACACCAAAATTGGGTAAATATCTCTATAAGGAGATAATCCACTGCATCATAGCTCCCTTGCTTTGATTTTCAAAAAGCTTTAAGCGAAAAGAAACTAGGGATTCAAATGAGCATGGTTCATTGTATTCAATATTTAAATTTATAGAATGTAAGGAAAGCTGACTGGGCAAATAAACATAAACATTTTAAGAATGAGAGGGTCTTGAGAGATAGTAGAATGTGTATGCTGTATAGTAGATATCTATCCATGTGGGGAACAAATGGATTGACAGCATGGATAAATACAGTTGGAAAATTCAGTGTTTTTAAAGAATGTGTTTGTTAAGCAAAGAATATTTTGAAAATATAATTTATTGTTCTATTATTTATATAAAGCTCTCATTTAGAAGACTAAGAAACCACTCAGAAGTACAGAGATTATCAAGAAGCATATGGGCTATGGAAAAATCTACTGTTCAGTGTCCCTGGCTCCCCTTTAGAACATAGTGTGAAATAAGACATAGAAAACAAGGGCTGGGGTGATTGGAAGAGCTCAGTTGGTAAATCACTTGTCATGCAAGCCTGAGGGCCTGAGTTCAGAACCCCCAGCACCTTGAAAATCTAGTGCTGGGGATGTGGATACAGGAGGATCCCCAAAGCTTGCTTGCCTGCAAGTCTAGCTGAATCAGTATACTGCAAGACAATATATCACACCTAGTGGGGATTTGGGTGAGAGAAACCTGCCTCAAAAAATGAGGTGTAGGGACCACAAGGTGGTTCATCAGGTGGTGGGACCTGCCAGCAGACCTGATGGCCTGAGTTCAACCCTCAGAACCCACAATATGGCAGAACACAACTCTCAAACATAGCTTTCTTCTGACCTTCACACACTTACCTGCAGGTATGTGGGGTACATGTGCACACACACATAACATTTTCTTAATGAGATGAAAAGCAATTGAGGAAGATAATGTCAACCTGTAACCTTCACATAAGTACCAACACACACACACACAACATGTACTCAAGGGAGTGGGGGTCAGAGTCATAGTTCCATCTGAAAATTTCCTTATATGGTCCCTCAGCAAACATGGATCCCCAGTGATGAAAGCCTACCATGTTCAGCGCCTGTGCAAAGCACTGTCAATTGGAATTTTGGAGTAGAGCTACCTGCAGGGCCTCCAAAGCAAAACACTGGGGGAGTTAGGTAATGGGTCAGGTCCTTACATTCCTACAGCCATGAGAAAATACCTCCCTAAGACTGGCCTGATGGAGATAGAAAAAAATCCATCCTGAGTGGGCCAACCCAGACCCAAAAAGACAAATACTGTTTTGTTTTGTTTTTCCTTTAAAAGTTCTGATATGGGAACTACAATCTGAATAACCCAGAGGTTTGGTACTTGGTAAGGGACCAGAAGGGAGGAGAGTATCTCTCAAGGAAGGGGAAAGTCTATAGTGTTATGAAGATATAAATGAACACTAGATTAGGAGGGTTTAATTAGAGGAGGATGGGAGAGAAAGATAAAGGAGGGAATATGAGCAGGGACAATCAACACTGCAGACCCTTTGAGAAGCTATATGGAAACTGACTACCCCAGGTGCTTCCTATACATATGTGAAAGGAATCTAAACGGGCTCAAACCATAACAGGTTTGACAAGGCTCCAATTAGACATCTTATGCCACTATCTTAAACCTCCTGTGCCAGGAACAAGGTACAGCCTGTTGAGTCCCTAACCAAAGGGACCCACAGAAACCTCCAAATAGCACCTGGTATTTCCAAGGCTGTTGGTGGCTCTGCACAACCTGATGTTAAGGTCTTATTTCTGAAGGTAACACTTCTGTCATTGAACATGGAGAAGTTGAGCTGCTCTCTAACTAGATTCTTCACCTACTAACCAGAGTTCATGGTACTGGAAGGTAGTCTGGACTAGACAGAAAGGTAATCCTCAATATCTCTCAGCTACAAACCCTGTGACCCACAACAGCACCCACATGGAGCTCTCAACCATCTGTAAATGCAGTTCTAGGGAATCCAGCACCCTCTTGTATCTTCACAGGCACCAGACATGCATACAGCATACAATATGCATGCAGGCAAAACATAATACACATGAACTAAATGTAATCTTTAAATAATAATGTAATACACTTATCTAGTAAGTTCCCTCTATTAAAGGATACAATCCAGTAGGGTTTTCTTAGTATGTTCTTAGAAGTATGCAATCATCACCCTATTTGATTTTAAAATATTTTTGTCATTCGAGAAGAAACCATTTATTCACTAGTAGTTACTCTTCATTCCTCCAGACCCCACCCTCTATCAGCTACCAAGCTAACTTTCTGCTTCAGGTTTCTCATTCTGGGTGTTTATTAGAAATTAAAGCAGCTAATAGGGAACTATCCCATTCTTCTGTCATTTTGCTTCTTTCACTGAGTTTAATGTCTGTAATGTTTATTCATGTTATAGGATGTAGCAGTACTCTACCCCTTTTCCTGTCTGGATACTTGACCATTGTATTAACACAGCACCCTTTGTTTACCCATTCATCAAGCAGTAGTTATCTGGGGTTTCCACCTTTTCTCTATTATAAATGCTGTGCTTACTCTGGTGCTAGTGGCTGCATCATTTTATAGCTACAGTTCCAACAGTAATGTAGCAGGTTCCTGTACCTCGGTTCCTTTACACTCTCGCATGAGCCCCAGCACCTGTACATGCTAGACAAGTGCTCTACCCCGACCTGTATCTTCAGCATGCAACATGTACATTTCAATTTTTCTTTTTTTTCCCCATTATTTTACAATGATTACATGTTGAGTGACTATTAAATTAAATGAACGTAAAATACTAGCAAAATTAATTTCACTTGCTTAGTTTTACATTTAAGGTAATTTATGAAGATATTTAAAATTCAGAATATGCAGCCAGACATGGTGGTACATTTCCTATAATCTTAGTACTCAGCGGGTAGAGGCAGGAGCATCTGTTCCAGGCCATCTTCATCTAAATTTGAGACCAGCCAGGGAGAAATGAGATCCTGCCTTAAAAAGCAAAACAATAACAACAAAAACAAAAACAAAACAAACAAACAAACAAAAAACAAAACTCCATAAATTAATCCCCCCAATCAGCATATAGTTTATATCTCTACTAGAGGTGGCATGCAGTTTTGTAGAATAGAGAATGCTTAAGATTCAAGCTTACTCTGAGTCACAACGGAGCCCACCCTACTTGTTAACCACCCACCTCTTGTTTATCTATCCGGTGGCTGATTTTTCCCTCTGCTTGGTTTCAAACTGAGGGTGAGTGTGGCGGTATTGTGTTCCCCAAAATATTGTGTACCTTAATAAACTTATCTGGGGTCAGAGACAGAACAGCCACAATATTAAACATGAGGATCCAGCAAGGTGAGGTGGCTGTGGCTTGTTCTGTCTCTCTGATCTTCCAGTGTTCACCCCAATACCTGGCTGAGGTTTGATTTTATTAATAAGACCTTCTAAGAATCATGCTATAGGTGAGAGTATAATGAGATGTCTGAAAGTCCCACCCTATGCAAAAAGCAAATTAGGCAAAGAATTTGTATGTGTGGCAAGCCTGTTTTCTGAGGCCCTCACACTGTCTCCCCACCCTCTCACAACCCTTTCCAGGAAAAGATCAAACACCACCATTTACATCTTCTTAACGAGTATTTAGTTTGGTGATCTGTAACATCTTGGGCATTTTTTGTTCTCTATTTAATCTCAACAACCACAATGGAAGGTGGAGAGTGGAACCCTGGGAAGAGGCAAAGGGCATATGGGACCTCAAGTTTACAACATGAAAGGTCATAAGCCATGACAAAACCCAGTATCAGAACTTTATTGGTGGGGAGTCAGAAGAACCAGGCCTCAGGGAGACACACATGCAGAGCAGAGAGAGAGAGTGACAGAGAAGAGATAGTGGGGGCGGCAAACAGAGAGGGAAAGAGGGGGTTCTGTGTCCGGCTTTTTAAGGAACAGGTGAGCTTACAGAGCTACACCAGGCATGCGCTGATTGTGTGACCATGCCATGCGCACGTAGTCACCAGCATACACTGATGATGTAAGACGCAAGACCCTTTGCTTAGCTTCTGAACTGTGCGTGTACAGTCATGCAGCTGAAATGAGGGCAAAATTCTATCAATGTTTAACCTTATATATAATATTTTGTTTGTAGACATAAAAATTAGTACTTTGTTGCTTTTGTTTTACTGAGACAGGGTCTTACTACAAAGCTCTGGCTGTCTTGGAATTCACTTTGTAGAACAGGCTGGCTTTGAATACACTGAAATCCACCTGTCTCTGCTCCTCATGTGCCTTTGACACCATGTCCAGCTAAAATTTTTAAAATTATTTTTAAATTGTGTATAAATGTGTGTGCAGGTATGTGCATGTGAGTGCAAGTGTCCACAGATGGCACTGATGCCCAAAGGGCATCAGATACCTTGGAGCTTGAGTTACAGGTAGCTGTGAGCTTGGTGTGGATATTGGGAACTGAACATGGGTGTTCTGCAAGAGCAGTACTCACTCTAAATAACTGAAACATCTCTCCAGGCCATGTGTACAGTTCTTGTTTATGATATCAGGCAGGGGTGTGAGTACATGTACATGAAGAAAAGTTCTGTTCCAATATTTGGGAGTTGGGATGTGGCTCAGTTGTTACCACTGCTTGCCTAGCATACCTCATGAAACCCTGAGATTGATCCAGGGCATCTCATATGTCAAGTATGGTAGTTCACAGCTATAATCCCAGCACTTGGGGGTAAAAACAGGAAGATCAGAAGTTCAAGGTCATTCTTGAACATAGTGAGTTTGAAGCCAGCCTGGGATACAGGAAAAATTGTCTCAAAAAAGAAAGAAAAAATTAAGTATCTTACAGGCACCACCATTGCACCCCTGGATCTCAGCATCCCCAAAGGTAACCAGGCCCAGAAGTTGTTCCCAATTTCTAAGGGTCTCTGAGGACCAAGCTGGGCTGGGCCATTTCTTGTTCCTTATAGCCTGGTAAGGATAGCTGCTGACTGCCAAGTTTCTGGCTGATAACCTTGTGCTTCTTTCCTTGATATTGCTTTACAACACAGGAGAGTGCTATTACCTGTCTTTGGTCTTTATGCATGACTCCTGCTTCATCATCTTCATGTCCCTCTTTGAATACTCCAATACTCTGTCAGCCACTGCATGTCTTAGAGACCAAGTAAGGGAATCATGACATCAGGTAGCATTTAATTAAGAGACCCAGGAGTGTCCCTCAGTATAATGAGAGATGACAAAATGAGAGCCATTTAGTCTCCAAGCTGCAAGCTTCTAGTGAGGGGCACAATGCCTAGGCTGGGGGTAGTCAATGAAAGGGCTTCCCAGTGATATCTCTCTGTCTGCCTAAAATAAAGATGGGATGGAGGCTTAAGGCCTGACTGCTGTATCATGTGATCTGATGATGTTCACTCTCTGTCCTTTCTTCTGTGACTGTTCTCCATGTCTCCATTCCTTGTCATTTTACTGCCTTTTTATACTGAGATAAACCAGGTCCCTTGACGGGACCTCTGATTAAATATTCTTTTCTCTCCACAGTTCCCTGTGCATTCCTTGCCCTAATTCCTTGGACAGGACAGAAGACTGGCACCCCGGGTCTAGGAGTTGAACATGACCCTAGTGTGGGCCTGCATATAAGGGGAGTGAAGGGACACTAGCCCACGTGAGCATGTGGCTCTGGCAGCCTTGCCCTTCTCCCCAGGTCCCTCTGCCTTGCTAAAAACCATTAGATTACACTCCTAAAGGTAGCCACTGTTACCTTTCTTGGCACTGTCTCCTCCTGAGACTGACTATCAAGGTCCAGCCATCTAAAGTTCAGCAGTCAGAAGCCCCCATTCGGTTCACCTCATTAACATGTTCAATTAAAATGCACATCTTAGCCCATTATAACAGAGACCTCCCATTCTTTTCTTCTTTAAATATTACATGTGCAAGGTTATTTGCTGCTGTTTTTCTGCCCAAGTCAGAAAGCAGCCACTTTAACTTTGCTTCCCTGCTTAATAAAGGATCTCCCTGTGAAAACAGTGTTTGGATGTGGTTTGTGCCTAATCCAGGGTCCAGGAGGAAGCCCTCACTATGTGGGGTGGGGTCTCTTCAGAAGAATGGAGCCTTTTGTTCAGAGAGGGGCTGCAGTGCCCCCTGCTAGGACCACAGAGGATGGAGGATGTGGACAGGTTTGGAATAAAGACATACAAATTGCGGCCCAGATCTATAAAGGCCAATTTTTTCCTGCCTATTTTTTTTTTTTTTTATGAGACAAGATGTACTTGAGTATGACCTTGAACTGTTCTCCTAACCTCCACCTCTTAAGCGCTGGCATTGCAGTTATCATGTCCTAGATCCAGGTGTCAAATCCAGTGCTCTGGGCATGCTAGGCAAGCACTCAGGTAACTGAGCTACATCCCAATTTTTCTTTTTCTTTTCTTTTCTTTTTTTTTTTTTGGTTTTTTGAGACAGGGTTTTTCTGTACAGTTTTGGTGCTTGTCCTAGATCTCACTCTGTAGACCAAGCTGGCCTTAAACTCACAGAGATTCACCTGGCTCTGCCTCCCGAGTGCTGGGATTAAATGCATGCGCCACCACTGCCCAGCAGGTTTGTTTTTTTTTTTTTTTACTTATTTCAAGATACTGTAAATGGCAGCAGTTTTGGGTCTTTCCCTTGTACTCACTGTTACATTTCCCTCCCCCACAAATGCTGTTTTCAGCCCATGGAATGAACTCTGCCAAACTGGCCCACACAACACCTTGCTCCTGGCCATACTCCCCCATCCCTAGCAGAAAAAGGCTGGAGTCCGGGTTCTCCCTTACCTTAGCACCAGGCCGTGCCACAAAATCGCAGTAGTGCCAGTGTGGCTCCCTCCTTCACAGACAGCCAGAGAAAAGCTTCCAGCTCACACACAGGTTCCCACTGCTCCTCAGAAGTCAGGGGGCGGACAGCTGCAGTGGGTCCACTGGATGCCACTCCTTTAATGCAGAGGAATCTGAAGGAGGGGCCAGATAGGAGACTCCTAGTTAAAATGGAGGTCCTGGTGCCTGTGGGAGAGCTCTCTAGAGTCACTCCCCATGCAGCTAAGTTTTTGTGTGAGAGTGATCCACCATCCCACTCTGTCCTACGGTCAAGGTAAAGCCTTGACAGCCTGCCTCTGGCCACTCTTGAGATTCCTCCTCAAGAGCCTCACCATCATATAATCTGTTGTCTCAAAGGCTCCCATCATCCTGGCAACCTGTGGGAGGAGCCTAGAAGGTCTCCAGCTGCTCAAGGCTGTCTGTGGTGCAAGCCTGTGGTGAGACTCCCTGGAGCCTTTAGATCAGCAGCTCACAAGGTGGGGACTCAGCCTTTCCTGTCCAGGTGGCTGCTCCCACTGGGTGGAGCTGCCTACACTGTACACAGCAATTTTTGCTGTCCCCTTCTAGATGTAGCGTCTGGGTGTGAAGCTTCTGCTCACTGGTGGTCTGCTCTGTTCCTGATGCTGCTTAGCCTAGCAAGGCTGGCCCTGTCACCAGTCCTGGAAGTCTTTCCTGTGGTGTTTGGTTTGGCGGAGGGATATAGAGGTTGGCAGGGATGCTTGAACCCACCCACCACACTTTTCCTTTCTGGATCTTTCCTGAGCTCCCAGGGGAGGAGGAGGAGATATGGGGAAAGGGCAGGAACAGGAAGGTTCTTAGGTTCCTCCTCTCCCAAGAGCTCAGATTGTTGTGGAAGCTTCTGGGTCCCCACAGCAGTAACTAGATGGTGGGTGGTGGAAAGGTGTACAGTAACACCTCCTCCCCTTGTGGTTCCTGCCCAGGTGACTAGGCTGGCTGGAGAGCTTCAGTAACTATTTGACTTGTATTGGGGCCTATGCAAGTCTTCATAGAGAGCAGTCATGCTGGAGCTTTTACCTCATTGCCTCTTTGTCCTGATTTAATTGCCATCTGAACACCTCCACTCCTGTGCTCTGGGGTTCCTGTTCCCTTCTGGGTGGCAATGTACAACTGTTTCATCAACTTAAGCCCTTGGGGAACAGCACAGGGAAATGGCTGCTGCTTCTCTTAGTTTTTTCTCTGCTCAAATGATTAAAAAGGTCTGTTTAACAATCTACCCACTTGTAAGTGCATGGGTGCTGTGTACAGTTCTTAATCTAGTTAACTGTAATTCTGGATTTTTTTTTTCTAAGATGTATCCACAGGTGTTGAGGTTCTGAGCCACCTAGCTGAGCTCCAACAAACAGTTCAGAGAGTCTGACTTTCCATTGGTTGAAGAACCATTGTTTGAATATTTTCCACTCTTGATTTCCCTTCTCAATGAAATTTCAATGACTTTAAAAATGTACGTTCTCATCTCTTGGGACTTAAAGCATTATTAACTTTGCCGCTGAATAAGGTCACTTAATTGAAGCAGGTGAACATTAATATTTTATAAGGTGCAGATTTATTGTGGTTCATGGTACTATATGACCTTTTCATTCATAGATGCCAGAGGAAGAGGTGGAGAACTTTGCATTTCAGACAGAAGTCACTCACCTCATGCACCTCATCATCAATGCTTTCTATTCCAAGGAAAATTTCTTACAGGAGTTGGTTTCTAATGCTTCAAATGGGAGTATTCCGTTGTGTTTTTACAAGCTTATAGAAGTGGGAGAATCAGTGTTTACTGGGATACTTAGTGGGAGTGATTGACAGGAACAATCCATCAGTTGATCCCAAAAATCGGCCGCAAGTTTGGAAGGGAAGGGACACTTTATACAAATGGAATAATGTGACTATATGCATGTATTTATAGGCCTGGGACAAGATTCACTATGAGAGTCCAAGAGAACCTTCTAAGTTAGGCTACAGTAAAAGCTGAAAATCGGCATCATCTCCAACCCTCAGGGACGTATGCTGGCCCCGTAGACACAGGCATTGGAATGACCAAGGCTGACTTGGAAACCATTGCTAATCTGGCACAAAATTGTTAATGGAGGCTGTCCAGGTATGTGGCCTTTCATCCATAACATTCTCAACTCATTACTACTTTTGGGTTATTAATTTTTCAAAACTTGTTTGAGTGGTGTATGTAGTATATTTTAGAGTGAGCACTTTTGGAGGTCAGGGAAGAACTTAAGACAATCAGGTTCCTGAGAACTATTCCTTCTGCAGAGCCATCTCGCTTGCTCTCCCTTAACTTTAAATCCCTTTTGCTGGTTGTTGCAAGGATCTCCATGACTGGGCAGTACGGAGCTGGATTTTACTCTGTCTATCTGTTATAAGAAAAAGTGGTCATGATCACTGAGCACCATGATGATGAGCAGATTGCCTCAGAGTCTTCTGTTGGTGGATCCTTCACAGTTCATGCAGACCACAGTGACCTGACTGTGTGCATTGTGCTTGGTGGAATTCTCTGCATAAATCAGAAGTCTTGAGCATTGTATTTTAAAATGGTCTCGTTGAAAATTTAATTCCATGTCTTCATATTTTATTATGATTCATCTTTATGTAGGTGAGCTCATTGACTGTGAAACCAATGTGATCCTTCACCTGACAGAAAATCAGACAGACTGGGCAGTGGTGGCACAGCACTCAGGAGCCAGAGACAAATCTTTGTGAGTTGGAGACCAGACTGGTCTAACTGAGATCTCAAATACTGAGATCAACAAGAAAAACTAAAACTGAATTGATTTGGGAATTTATTTTTCCAAGGGTTGATCATTGGTAGATTGACAATATTCTGGCTGGAGATCCAGGTATCTGCATAAGGGGCCTGCTAGTCCTGCCCATTCACAGAAGAGGTAATGTCTGGTCTTTTGGTTTGAACTTGGCTACAGGTTAAATGTACCCTGTGAGTTAAGTTTGGAATTTGGAGAAGGGGACTGGAGATTCCAAGACAGGTTCATTGAGGGTCTATCCACTGGGGTGATGATGGGGGGGTGGGCACTGCTTGTAGCTCCTGTGGAGGCTCAAACTGAAGATCAAGCCAGTTTGCTCATGTGTCTCCATCCTCACAGATGTATGTGAATGGTTGGAGCTTGGCAGCTGCTAGCCTGAGAAGAGATCCTCCAGAGTCTCCACAGCTAGTGCAAGGACTCAGTAAGAGAGAGGAAGTGACATAGGATGAGTCTGCATACCCTTCTTTAGCATATTGTTATCCTCAGGTACCTTGTAGGTCCACTAAAGATGGATCCAGGGCTGTGGGTAGTCAGTGTGCACAGATCCTGATGCCCCTGTAAACACAAGCAAAAGATCTCCGTGACTCTATGCTGGAGTCACAGTGGCTGCTGTCTGCTACTTTGGCCCTTTCCACAGGTTCAAAATGCAAGTGGACCAGCATGGGGCATGGTGCACAGCAGGCACCATCTCCAAGATGTGTTTTATGCCTTTCTAGGTTTGTGAACCCACCAAGCAGAACAGACATCCCACTCGGAGCAGTTTTATTACCTGGATGTACAGACAAAAGTGCAGAGAAGAAACAAGAATGGTCCACCATGGTCAGTGCTTTGGATAGATGAGCAGTCCCTAGTCCAGAATTCCACCACCCCTAAGCACAGGCCTGAGAAGTGGCAGCCTGCCTATGGCCCTGCCCACAGCCCTGCCCTTTACTGGCACTTTCACTTCCAGATAGAGGCCTGCCCCTTTGTAATCACCCTGACTACTGATGGAGAAACTTAGGAGTCTCTGGGTCCCAGTCTTAACTCACAGTTGCTTTGATTGTTTCACCCTTTCACCCATTCATTCATTCTTCCCCTTTCTCTTATTTTCTCTCTTAGTTCCATGCATTCCTTCATTCATTCTCTTTATTCTCTCTTTATTCATTTATTCATTCAATTGTTGAAAAAGTTTTCTGCAGTGCTCAGTTCAACAGCATATATACTAAAACTTGAATGATACTGAGATTAGCATTTTCCCTGCACTAGAACACACACACACACACAGAGAGAGAGAGAGAGAGAGAGAGAGAGAGAGAGAGAGAGAGAGAGA
>CABHPQ010139292.1:29343-40461 GCA_902168405.1 Peromyscus aztecus
GATTACCAAGGTATCAATTGCATGAATTGGGATGTAAATATCTGATATTCAGGACATCTGTTATGTGACCTCTCTGAAAGTGTCACTTCTCATAGTTTGAAAACCACTGATCTAATACTTATTTTCAAGATTTATTTTAATTACAGGGATGTAGTGTGTTTTTCTGTTTGCAGGAATATTTGTGTATATTAAAATAAAAGCATTCATCTCCACAGGCCAAAGGCATATGATCCTTTGCCTTAGAATTAGAGGTGGCTCTGTGCTGTCTGATGTACATGCTGGAAACAGTTCATCAGTTCATCTTTAACAGCAGCATGCACATTGAAATTCTCAAGCATCTCTCAAGCTCCATTCTCTTTAAATAACCTCTGAATTTCCACCAAGTGGATGCCTAAAAGAGATCTTCGAAAAGACAACACGGGTTGGTAGGCCAAAGTGTGATGTGGTAATATTTTATTTGTGCTGAAATGTGATATTTTATTTGTATGTTAATGAATAAAGTTTGCCTGGAGATCAGAGTTCATAGTCAGCCATAAACAGCATTCAGGCAGTGGTAGCACATGCTGTTAATCTGATCACATGGCAGGCAGAGTCTCTGTGTGTTCAAGGACACAGCCAAGTGTGGTGACAAATGCCTTTAATCCCAGTACCAACCATAGAGACCTGGAAGTCTGTATAGACAGGTAGTGATGAGGAAGTGATTTGGCTAGGCTTAGAGCCAACAAAAAGGCAGAACAGGAAGGTAATAAAGGCGCAGGTGAGACAGGAAGAGGCTCTCTTGGGAAGCTATGGCAAGGTGGTAAGCTAAGGTTAGTTGGCGGCTATTGCTCTGATCTCTACAGCTTGCACCTCTGTATTTGGCTCTATGTTTCTTATTTGATAAGACTGTTTAGGAATTTGTCTACAGTGTGACTCTCATAAGACAGCACCCACAAAAGGCAAGTAAGGACAGCAGAAAACAGGAGGATGAGTGTTCACTGGGGATGAGGCCACTGTGTATTGTCTAACACCTAGTGATCAGGACTGAAAATCCATACTAGCAACACCATTAACATGAAGCCCATGTCCTTTGTTGAGAAAAATTATAGGAATCCTTTGATTCATGTCTTTTCAATGACTTATTAAATGTGCAAGCTCTGATACTGATCATTTCTGTCTGGAATTCTGTTGTATGCTGATATAATAAAATTAAAATAAGATCTTTTTAGTTGTTCCACATATCTAGAATTCTATAATATGTAGAATTAACTGAGGACATGGCTGAGAAACTGAGTAAAGGGCTTCAGGTGCAGTCTGAGGAGGGCTAAGATGGCTGCCAGTGTAGCATTCTTATTTTTATTAACTGGAATTTTTTCTAAAATTGCTTTTCCCTTCTTAAAAAGCTTTATTTTTTTATAGTTTTAAGATTATTGTATAATTATATCATTTCCTCTTTCCTTTAATTCACTCCCAACTCTCTAATATACACATCATTGCTCTCTTTAAAATTTATGGTCTGTTTTTCACTATTTGTAATTACATGAATATTTTTATGCACAAATATATTCCTTAATATTAGCAACTAAGTTTATATAATGTTCCTTGTATGTATATTTTCAGGGCTCAATCTTTGGTATTGGATAACTAATTGGAGTGGTCTTTCATGTGGGAGATTATTTCTTAATTGTCTTTTGGAATGAAAAAGTTTAGAAAAGGAAACTTCATTGTTTCTGAAGGGTTGAGGCATCCTTGTCTTTCCCAGTCCACCTTGACGTGACTATTGTTGCTTTCCTTGTTCATCTCATGATTAGGCAGCCATTTTACTTAGACAACTATGGGTATAGCTTTGAAATTACTAGAAGATACAATATCACAGAAACTCCCTGGATCTTAACAATCTTTCTACACAATATTTGGTAATGTTCCCTGAGCATCAGATTTGGGAGTGGTCTGGTAGATGTATCCAATTGTACTGGTTTTTAAAATTCTGCAATTTTGATTGGTTTTGTTTAATAGTCTCCATCTGCAGCAAAGTGAAATTTCCTTGATAGGGGTACATTTATCTATGTATATAAGGAAAATTTTTAGACTATAGTTAGGGACTATGCTGCTTTAATCCAGTAGTGGTTATATGTATTCTCCAAGACTAAAGACTTCACAGACCCTGGTATTTGGCTAGTTACTGGTAGACATCCTGGGTAAACTGGGAGGGAGGCATAAAAAGAAGGGATGGGGGAATGGGGACATGAGAAATGAAGATGGCTGAGTTGAGGAGGAACTGAAAGGGAGAGCAATCAAAGAGATACCTTGATAGAGGGAGCCATTATGGGGTTAGGGAGAACCTGGTGCTGGGGAAATTCCCAGGAATCAACAAGGATGACCTCAGGTTAGACTACTAGCAATAGCAGAGAGGGTCCCTGAGTTAGCCTTCCCCTGTAATCAGATTAGTGACTACCCTAATTGTCATCATAGAACCTACATCCAGTAACTGATGGAAACAGATGTTGAGATCCAGAGCCAAGCACTGGGCTGAGCTCCTGGAGTTCAGTTGAAAAGAGGGAAGAGGGATCATATGACAGAGAGGGGTCATGATGAGGGAAATCACGGAGACAGCTGACCCAAGCTTATGGGAGCTCATGGACGCTGGACTGACAGCTGGGGAATCTACATGGGACTGAAGTAGGCCCTCTGAATTGTGGGTGACAGTTGTATGGCTTGATCTGTTTGTGGGGCCCCTGGCAGTAGGGCCAGGACTTATCCCAGGTGTATGAACTGGCTTTTTGCAGCCCATTCCCTAGGGTGGGATACCTTGCTCAGCTTTGATGCAGAGGGGAGGAGCTTAGCCCAGTCTCAACTTGGTATTCCAGACATTGTTGACTCCCCAAAGGAGGCCTTATACTCTCTGAGGAGTAGATGGGGTTGTGAGGGGGGAGAGATGAGGGGTGAAAGAATGGGAGGGAGGGGGAACTGGGGTTGGCATGTAAAGTGAAAAATAAATAAATAAGAACACCAAGTAGACTGGATCAGAGAAGATGGTTCCACCCCGATGTAATAATCAAAACACTAAATACACAGCACAAAGAAAGAATATTAAAGGCTGCAAGGGAAAAGGGACAAGTAACATCTAAGGGCAGATCTATTACAACTACACCCGACTTCTCAATGAGTACTCTAAAAGCCAGCAGGGCATGGACAGATGTCTTGCAGATTCTAAGAGACCACAGATGCCAGCCCAGACTACTAAACCTGGCAAAACTTTCAATCACCACAAATCCAGAAAACAAGATATCCCAGGACAAAGTCCAATTTAAACAGTATCTATCTGGGTGGAACTCCACTGCTCTGGTGCTGTCCCCATCCACCAGCAAGCAGGTGAGAGAGCTGCCTCCAGGCTGTACCACCACCCCTGCCACCCACTGGACTCTGACCCTCCAAGATAGACTCTGCTGCTCAAGCCCATACATCTGAACATCCTCCCCATGCCCAGCCCAGCCCTCCCCTGTAACCCCAGGAGACTACATAGACACAGGCACAAATAACACCAGTTGGAAGAACAGATACTCATCTGTCACTCGACTGGTCTCCCAGCTCAATTGCCCCAACATACAGACCCTAAATCTCAAGGCACATCCCATACTGATCTCTCTCCCATCTCAGCACCAGCAAGGCAGCTTGGCCCTGCCCCAAGTCTGGTGGAACTCCACTGCTCTGTTGCAAACTCCACCATCCAGCAAGCAGGTGGGAGACCTGCCTCCAGGTTGAACCACTACCACCACCGACTTGACTCTGTCCCTCCAAGACCCACTCTGCCACTCAACCCCACATACCTGAACATCTTCCCTGGGGACAGCCCTTCCCCACAACCCCAGCAGACTACATAGGAACAGGCATAGACCACATCATTTGGAAGAACAGACACAGACACAACACACACCTGTTTAAGAACAGTCTACATAGGTACAGGCATGACCCATACTAGTTGGAAGAACAGATGAGTAAATGCCAGTGTAAGAATATATTCAACAACCGAAAGAGCAAGATGGCACCACCAGAGCCCAGTGATCCTCCAACAGCAAGACCTGAACATTCCAATGCAGTAGAAACACAAGAAAATGACCTTAAAAATAACTTTATGAAGACGATAGAAGCCCTTAAGGAGGAAATGAAAAATTCTCTTAAAGAAATTGACAAAAAGAAAAATAAAAAATTGGAAGAAATCAATAAATCCCCTAAAGAAAGCAAAGAAAAACAAACAGGTAAAGTAAACAGTTCAAGACTTGAAAATTGAAATATAAAACACAAAACACAAACCCAGAGATTCTAGAAATGGAAAATATTGAGAAGCAAACAGGAACTACTGATGCAAGCATCACCAACAGAATAAAAGAGATGGAAGAAAGACTCAGGTGTTGAACATACCATAAAGGAAATAGATTCATCAGTCAAAGAAAATGTTAAATTCAATAAATTGCTAACACAAGACATCCAGAAAATCTGAGACACCATGAAAAGACCAAACTTAAGAATAATAGGGATAGAAGATGAATCCTAGCTCATAGGCACAGGAAACATATTCAACAAAATCATAGAAGAAAACTTTCCCAACCTAAAAGTGGACATGCCTATAACGGTACCAGAATATTACAGAAAGTGAAATAGACTGGACCAAGAAAAAGTCCCCTAGCCATATAATAATCAAAACACTAAACATACAGAATAAAGAAAGAATATGAATAGTTGCAAGGGAAAAAGACAAAGTAACATATGAAGACAGATTTGTCACAATTATACCTGACTTCCCAGTGGAGACTCTAAAAGGCAGAAGGTCCTGGACAGACGTTTTAGAGACACTAAGAGACCATGGATGCCAGCCCAGACTGCTATACCCAGTGAAGCTTTCACTCACCATACATGGAGAAAACAAGATATTCTATGACAAAACAATATTTAAACATTACCTATTCACAAATCCAGTCCTACAGAACATATTAGAAAGAAAACACCAACCCAAGGAAGTTTGCTGCGCCCAGCAAAACACAGGCAACAGATAACCTAACACCAGCAAAGCCCAAAGAAGAGAAACACACACCGCCACCACCACCAAACCAAAATTACAGGAATTAGCAATCACTGGTCATTAACATCTCTTATATCAATGGACTGAATTCATGAATAAAAGGACAGTGGCTAACGGAATGGATATGAAAACTAGATCCATCATTCTGGTGCATACAAAGGATACAAATTAATTTCAAAGACGGATATTTCTTCAGAGTAAAGTATTGGGAAATGATATCCCAATCAAATGGACCTAAGACTCAAACCTGGTGTAGCTATACTAATATGTAACAAAATTGACTTCAAGCTCAAATTAATCAAAAGAGATGGAGGACATTTCATACTCATGGAAGGAAAAATCCTTCAAGAAGAAGTCTCAGTTCTGAACATCTATGCCCCAAATACAAGGGTACCCACATTTATAAAAGAAACATTACTAAAGCTCAAATCACACATCAAATCACACATATTAATAGTGGGAGACTTCAATACCCCACTCTCACCAATGGACAGGTCTGCCAGACAGAAACTTAACAGAGAAAAAAGGGAACTACCAGATAGTTTAACTCAATCGACTTAACAGACATCTACAAAACATCTCATCTAAACACAAAAGAGTATACCTTCTTCTCAGCACCTTATGGAATCTTCTCTAAAACTGACCACATACTTGGTCATAAAGCAAATCTCAACAGGTACAAAAATATTCTAATAACACTCATATATCTTATCCATCACCGTGGTTTAGAGTTCAGAAACAACACAAGCTGTAAAAAGTCTACAAACTGCCGGGCAGTGGTGGCGCACGCCTTTAATCCCAGCACTCGGGAGGCAGAGGCAGGCGGATCTCTGTGAGTTCGAGGCCAGCCTGGGCTACCAAGTGAGTTCCAGGAAAGGCGCAAAGCTACACAGAGAAACCCTGTCTCGGGAAAAAAAAAAAAGGAAGAAAAAAAAAGTCTACAAACTAATGGAAACTGAACAACTCTCTACTGAATGACCACTGGGTCAAGGAAAAAACAAAGCAATTAAAGACATCCTAGATACAGATTGGAAAGGAAAAAATCTAAATCCACTATTTGCCCATGATATGAATGTAAACAAGAAGTGACCACAAAAGTTCAATCAGGGAACCCCTACAGCAGATAAACACATTAATGTGGCAGGATACAAGATTAACTCAAATAATTAGCAGCACTCCTATATACAAATGATAAAGAGGCTGAGAAGGAAATCAGAGAAACAACACCCTTTACAATAGCACAAATAACATAAAATATCTTGGGGTAACTTTAGCCAAACAAGTGAAAGGGCTGTTTAACAAGAACTTAGCTTTCTCCACATGTATTCAAAATAGTACTTAAAGTTCTAGCTACAACAATAAGAAAACTAAAGGAGATCAAGGGGATACAAATTGAAACGGAAATTTCAAAGAATCATTATTCACAGATGATGATAGTATACATAAGTGACCACAAAAATTATACCAGGGAATGCCAATTGCTATAAACACCGTAAAAAATGGCTGGCTATAAGAGTAACTTAAAAAAAATCCTCCTATATATAAGTGGGCTGTGAAAGAAACCAGGGAAACAACACCCTTGACAAGAGCCACAAATTATATAAAATAACTTGGTGTAACTTTAACTAAGCAAGTGAATGACCTGCACAACAAGAACTACAAGTCTTTGAAGAAAGAAATTGAAGAACATATCAGATGATGGAAAGATAGCCCATGCTCATGTATTCACAGGATTAACATAGTTTAAATGGCCATCTTGCCCAAACCCCATAGAAATTCCAACATAATTATTTATAGACCTTGAAAGAAAAATACTCAAATTCATGTGAAAAAGACAAAAAAAAATCAGAATAGCAAAACAACAATCCTGTATAATAAAGAACTTCTAGAGATATCAACATCCCTGATTCCAAGTAGAGCCCTGATTTCAAGCTCTACTACAGAGCTATAGATATAAAAACCTCATGATATTCACATAAAAACAGACTGGTTGATCAATGGAATCAAATTTGGGACAGACATAAAGTCACACACCATGTGTTGTTGGTTGTTTTTTTACTTGTTTTTTTTGGAGGACCCACCACCACCCAGCTCCCAGTGAAATACATATGGAGCCTTATTATTTCTTATAAATGCCAAGCCTTAGTTTGGCTTGTTTCTACACAGCTTTTCTTGACTTCAATTATCCCATCTACCTTTTGCCTCTGGGCTTTTTCCTTTTCTTATTTCTGTATCTCTTACTTTCACTCTTAATTTGTGGCTAACTGTGTTGCTGAGTGGCTGGCCCTTAGTAGTCTCCTCTCCTTGTTCTTGCTCCTTCTTCAATACTTTCCTCCCAGATTTTTTCTCCTATTTATTCTTTCTGCTTGTCAGCCCTGTCTATCCTTTCTCCTGCCTTGATATAGACCATTCAGCTCTTTATTAGACCAATCAGGTGTTTTAGATGGGCAAAGAGTAACACAGCTTCACAGAGTTCAACAAATTCAACATAAAAGAATCCAACACATCTTTGCATCATTAAAACAAATTTTCCACACCATAAACAAATGTAACACATCTTAAAATAATATTCCACAACATCTATGGACACTTAATTTTTTACAAGGAATCAAAATTATACACTGGAAAAAAGACAGCATCTTGAACATATGGTGGTGGTCTAGATGGATGTCAATATGTAGAAGACTGCAAATAGATCCATATCTATCACCCTGCAGAAAACTCAAGTTCAAGTGACTCAAAGATGAAATAAAAAACTGATACACTGAACCTGATAGAAAAGAAAGTGAGGAATAGCCTTGAATTCATTGGCACAGGAGATAATTTTCTGAATAGAACAACAGCACAGTCACTAAGAACAATAATTAATAAATGGAACCTCATAAAACTAAAATGTGAAGTACACAATAGGACAAAATGGCAGCCTATAGAATGGGAAAAGATTTTCACTAACTCTACATATGACAGAGGACTGATCTCCAAAATATATAAAGAACTCAAGAAACTAGATATCATCAAACCAAATAATCCAATTGAAATAAAGGCTAAACAGATCTAAACAGAATTTTCAGCAGAGGGATCTCAAATAACTGAGAATCACTGAAAGAAATGTTCAACATCCTTAGCCATCAGTGAAATGCAAATGAAAACAACTCTGAGATTCCATCTTACACCTCTCAGAATGGCTAAGGTCAAAAATGCAAGTGACAGCTCATGCTGGCGAGCATGTGGACCAAGGGGAACACTCTTCCATTGCCTTTGGGAGTACAAACTTATACAGCTACTTTGGAAATCAATATCATGGTTTCTCAGACAATTGGGAATTGATTCACTCCAAGACCGAGCTATACCACTATTGGAAACATACCTAATGGATGCCCCCATTAAATCATAAGGACACTTATTTGTTTAACTTTGTTCATAGCAGCTTTATTTATAATAGCCAGAAACTGGAAGCTACCTAGGTGTCTCTCAACCAAAGGATGGATAAAGAAATTGTGAAACATTTATACAATGGAATATTACTCAGCTATTAAAAACCATGAAATCACAAAATTTGCAGACAAATGGGTGGAATTACAAAAAAAAATCTCAAGTGAGGTACCCAAGACCCAGAAAGACAAAGATGGTATGTACTCACTTATAAATGAATATTAGCTGTAAAGTAAAAGATAACCATGCTACAATCTACAGACCCAGAAAGGCTAAATAATAAGGCAGGCTCAAGAGGGGGAGGGTACATAAATCTCTCTGGGAAGGAGAATTAGAATAGACATCATGGATAGAGCAGGTGGTGGTAGGGGCATGTACAGGAGGAACTAGGTGGGTAAAGAGGGAGGGAAAGAGTACTGGGAGAGACAACTGGAATTAGCGGCGGTCATCCCATGGACAAGCAAAAACCTAGTGCAATGGAAATCCCCATGAATCTTTGAAGGAGACCCTAGCTAAGACTCCTAGCAA
The DNA here is from genome assembly GCA_902168405.1 of Peromyscus aztecus. Classification (NCBI taxonomy): domain Eukaryota; kingdom Metazoa; phylum Chordata; class Mammalia; order Rodentia; family Cricetidae; genus Peromyscus; species Peromyscus aztecus. The sequence goes on from CABHPQ010139292.1 coordinate 38,360, forward strand.
TGGGGATATGGAGTTTGGACTGGCCATCTTCTGTAACCAGGTAAGATGTCCAGTGGAGGTATTGGGACACCAATCTAGCCACATAACCTTCAACCTGTAATTGGTCCTACTTTTAATATGTGCTGTGGTAAAGGTTAGGCTGAAATTGTGAGAGTGGCCAAGCAATTACTTGTCCAGCTTGAGTTCCATGCAAGGAGAGGAAGGCTATCCCTCACAGTACCTGGAGAGCCAGGACCCAGAAATTGATAGCCAAGGAAGGATAGAACTAAATATGTCTCACAAAAAATCAATGAAATGATTCTTAATTTCATTCTGCTACACTCATAGATTGGTGTCTAGCCAAATTTTCATTAGAGAGGCTCCAACCAGAAATTGATGGAAATAGATGCAGAGACTTTTAGCCAAATAATAGGCAGAGCTCAGGGAATCCTTTAAAAGAGGGGAAGGAAGGATTGTAAGAGCCAGAGGGGTCAAGGACACTACACAAAACCCTACAGAATCAAATAACCTGGGCTCATGGAGGCTCACAGAAATTGATGACAATGAGGGAGCCACCATGCAACTGACCTAGGCCCTCTGCATATATGTGACAGTTGTGTAGCTTTGTCTTCTTGTCAGACTTCTAACACTGAGAGCAGGTGCTGTCTTTGACTCTTCTGCTTTTTGGGGGGAACATAGACCTCATATTGTGTAACCCAATCCAGACTCCAACTTGATATGCCATGTTTGGTTGATGTCCATGGGAGGCCAGCCCTTCCGAACAAAATGGAGGAGTAAATGGGGGTAGATGGAGGGGAGGTAGGCATGGGACTGGGAGTAGAGGATGGAACAGAAACAGCAGTCAGGTTGTAAAAAATAAATAAATAAAAATTAAAACTTAAAAAGAGTTGCCATGGTTGTGGTGTCTCTTCCCAGCACTAGAAAGCCTCATTAAACAGTGTGTTACAAGCATGAGCCAAACACAGTACATTCACCAGGAGTTCTGTGTTACATGAATAACCTTCCTACAACACAAGCACCATGTTTGTTAGACTACTCATGTCAGCCTCGCACAGTACATGCACCATGTGTAGTGATAAACTGATCTCAGTCTCACACAGTTCATGCACCATGAGTGCTGCAATTAAGGGGTGTTGTCCCACAGCATATGAACCATGACTGTTGGGTTACTTACATGGGACCACCACCATACATACACCATGAATGCTGGGTTATCATCTTCAGCCTCACACAATACATGCAACTTGAGTACTGGGTTATTGGCATGAGCTTCCACATTTTATAAACCATGGCTGCTTGATTGTCACACAGTATATTCATGAGGATGGTTGGGATAAAGGCATGAGCCTTCTGGCACAGCCATAGCTGATGGGAACAGCAAACATCAAAAAGCTAGCAAAGCAACTTGACAAAGATCCAGCAGAGCAGAGTCAGATAATTGCCACCATGACATTTTTGTTTTTGTTCTCCACATGTTGCATACTTGGGGGACTTTTAATATTTTTACAATTTGGGGATATTGGTTGATGGAAATTTTCTTAAGAATTATTTATGCCTTCTCCCAGGAGTACTGCTTCTATACTTCTACAGGAAAGTCCTGAGCATACCACCCCTCCTGCTTTTAGAGAGATATCCTTATCTACTTGAAGATCTTCCTTACACCTTGGAGGTTATGACACACATTAAGAAGCCAGAGATCTCTTTGTGAGACTCTGAGATATTCTTGAAACATCTTCCTCTATACTTACTCAGAAACAAGATAATCAAAACAAAGTAAACTTTAAAAGGTCAACAAGGCTCAGTGGGCTGGAGGATTTGACTGCAGATCAGATTACAAGCCCCTTCCTACTATACACTCAGGTGTCCATGTGGCATATACAGCAACAAAGTTAGATTAGCAGAAGTTACCTCTGCCCTCACAGAGACCTATATCGATGAACAAAGAACAATGTGGAAAGATGATAAAGGAAAGTGTCAGGACCTCCCTTTGTTAGGGAACTTAGCTCATGCAAAGCCACTGTGGTATCTTGTGACCAAGGAACAAATGAAGGTCAGGATTAGATATATACATAAAGTCTGTGAATATATAAGACATAAAACAT
>CABHPQ010139292.1:40471-56468 GCA_902168405.1 Peromyscus aztecus
TATATACATAAAGTCTGTGAATATATAAGACATAAAACATTGTATTACGGCATATGTTAAAAAATAACTGCAGCAGCTTTGGCCTTAGAATGTTTGTTGGGCACTCTGACCATTAAAAGTTAATAATACACTGGTTGGGACATGGCAATTTGCTTAGGATGGCTTGCAGGTTTTCTCTGTCTAGCATCCTTGAAGCCACAAGAAGTGCCATCCTTAGAACAGGCTGTTATATGCCTTTGGATTCTTAAAATATGTTTTTTGGGGTTGATGATTAAAAATTATTATAAAAGATAATCAATTATAAAAGATGATGATGACTAGACATGAGGGAAAATGATTGTAAAAGATGTCTTCTCTGTGATGGTCTATCAATGATGACTAAACTTACGACCCTAGAAGTGCAAGAGAAAAAGTTACACATATGATATAATCTGTTTTAGAACAACATGAATCTAATCCTGCTTACTGAATTCTGTATAAATAAAGAAGCATTCTGACTGTTGGCTAGTCAGGCTGCAAGATTATCTCTACCATCATGACTCACTCATCCTTCCCTGGTCAACTCCTTACCTCCTCTCTGGGACATGGCCACAACCAGGGCTGGCCCCAGGCAGCATAGAACAATAAATTATACATGGTTGCTGCATTACATGCATGAGCAAAACATAGTACATGAACCATGAGTGCTGACTTACAGCCACGAACCCACTGAATACATACAGTATGTATGCTGACTTACTAGTTTGAGTTCTGCACAGGTCACTTACAATGAATTCTAGGTTATTATCATGAGATGCCCACAGTACAGTGCAGCCTAAGTTCTGGATTACTGTATTGAGCCTCACACAATACATTCACAATGGGTGCTGGGTCACAGGCGTAAACCTACCACAGTACAAAACCATGAATCTTGAGATCCAGATGTAAGCCTCCACAGTACATGTACCATGGGGGACAGATTGAAGCCATGGGACCCCATAGTACATGCAACATGAATTCTGGGTTGTAGGCTCAGACCTCCTAGAAAAAAAGAACCATGTTTTCTGGGATACTTCTGTCAGCCTCATACAGTACATGCATTATGAATGTTTGGATACAGGCATGAGCCTCTGACAGTACATGAACCATAGGTGCTGACATGCTGGTGTCAGTCTCACACAGTGCATGAGCCATAACTGCTGAATTAAGGTCAGATTCTCCCACAGTATATGATCCGTAAGTTTTGGGTGACAGCCATGGGGCCAACATGGTGCATGCAAGAAAAATGCTGGGTTATAGGCATGAGTATTCTACAGACATGCACCATGAGTGTTGGGTTACTGGTCCAACTATTCCACATTTCATAAACCAGGCATGCTTGAGTATAACAGTACATTCACAATGATTGTTGAGTTATTAGCCTGTGCCTCCAACAGTACAAGCACCATGTTTGCTGGTTAGTAGGCATGACCCTGCCAAAGTTCATGTACCATGGATGGTGCCACAAGTATCAGTTGACCATAGTTCTTGCATCATGCATGAGTGCTGCATCACATCCATGACTAAGCTACAGTGTATCCGCCATACATACTGGCTTACAGTCATCAACCCAACACAGCACATATAGCACCAGTGCTGACTTAGTGGTTTGAGTCTCACACTAGGAATTCTATGGTATTGGACTGATGCACCCAGAGTACCTGCCCCATGAGCTTTGGATTACTGAGTTCAGTCTGACACAGTACTTCCACAAAGATAATTCCCCCACTGGTTGGGGGAAAAGCTACCTAGCTGTACATGAGCCTGTGAGTGAGGAAGACAGTAAACAGCTTGTTTTCTGCTTCACATTTCCGCTTAACTTCCTGGCCTTATCTCCTTCAATGATGGACTGCAACATGGAGTAGTATGTAGTAGTATTTAAGTCTTTTCCAATAGCAATCTCTGAAGTCTCCAGAAGAAAGATGGGGCCCCAGAACAATGACTCTACGCAGTCCAGAATGATGCCATGGTATTCATAAACAGTACTCAATGATCAATCTTGGACTGAAAACTCTCCAAGATAGTCCCACAATAAGATGGTCCATCATACTACTCTTCTAGTCAGAATTTCAGGCTACCTTACCTATTACTCTGAGACTGGCTGCAGAATCTACAGTTAGTCCACCTGAGACCTAACTATCTGAACTTTCTTACAGGACCCCAGAGATACCATCACCCCCTGAACAGCAGGAAGCAATTCTAAGAAAACAATGTCCCTTTTCCCAAAGGTTTCATGTTTCTCAGGGTTATGGATAATGGTTATAGGGTTGGGGGTGGAAGAAAATATTGTACTCGGGACTCTCCTTAAGAAAAGAAAAGGGGAATGGATAGGTATAGGATATTAAGGTAGATTATTATATATACTAGTAAGCTAATTTAGTAAAGTGTCAGCCTTAGATAAATTGCACTGTTATGGAATCTTGTATATTGATTCAAATGTAAATTATTTTTATATTCTTATTTAAGATAAATTGTATATTGATACAAATGCAGGACTATAATTGTTGCAATGTACATATATTTCTATTCTTATTTGAAATGTTTGTGTATTGATACAAATGTGAATTTATATTTGTCATACTGTATGTATGTTCTACCTCTGTTTAGGATACTTTGTATATTGATACATATTTAGGATTATTGTCATATTGCATATTGCACTATCCATTCCTACCTCTGTTTTAGCTATTTTGTGTATTGTCACAACTTTGAGGCCATTGTCCTACCGTACTTTGGTTTACAGACTGTTTACCTTTTTTACACAAAGCCTTAGTCCTTAGGTTATTTAGGTAGATAAGACTTACAGATGTATAGTCACCTATGCTTGTCAATCTCTATAGTTATGTTAGTTAAGTTGTCCAGATTTACAGATATATAGATCAGATGGACAGGTAATCTTCAAACACTTCATAGACCTAGAGAATATGGCATTTAAATAACCTAGAATTCTGTTGACATGAGACATGATTGCCTCTTGCAGCACCAATGTGATCCCAAGAGAATGTTGGGCTTCTAAGACATTTCCATTTGGATATTTGTCTTCTTTTTGGCATAAAATGGCCTGCTGGACAAAGAACTGCTCTTACCTTGACTGATGACAGTATGAGTACTTTCCCTTTGGAATGAGTGGGACACAAGGATAAGTGACTATTGAACTCCGACAAAACAGGGTAAGATAGTCTTTCAAAATACCTGCTTCTGAAAATGATCTCTCAGATACTCTAGGCCTGTAGCCAATTTGAATGTACGAACAATGCTGAGAAACTTTAGGTCCAGGCTGCCAGCTGTCTCTGTCTACTCTCACAAGATTTTTGAAAGTTATTTGAGTCCTGTTTTCTCAGGTATTATTATGTTCCTTCTCAGGTCTTTGATGGAGTTGAAGACTAGATAGTTACAGTTATAATCTTCTCATATCTTAGCTAGAACATATTAGTACTAGAGTTAGAATCTTCAAGATAGGACAGTTATTGGCGTAATCTCGGTAATTTGCCATTCACCTACATTCTGGACATTTCTGGACATTTAGCATGTCTTTCTTGCTTGATGTTATTCTCGTTGGTTGTAGTTCCATTTTTTGTTTATGTTATTACCCTTTGTTTTTCCTGGACAATACTTGATAATCATTCTTATTGTATATAGTTTGCATTAAGATTAGAACCTTCTTATTTAGACAAAAAGGGGAAATATAGTGGTATTTGCTCCATCCATGAGCTTGGGCTATATGGCCCAAAGGTGCTCCCTGCCCTTGTACATGACCTCTTATAAGGGGTTGGAGAAGGGTCACATGCCCTTCTCCCTGCTCCTGCCTGCGAGGTGGATTCAATACTAGTCAGATCAGAGGACAACTTCTGTTGTCTACTCCATTCTGTAATCATGAGTGTATTTCCTCAATTTATATCTTAATAAATTCTGTTACCCATTTAATAGACTCACGTGGATTGATCGTAATAGTAGTAAGCTGAAATAATGCTTTCTTCTGCAGGTTGCTTTTGTCATGGAGTTGTGTATGGCAACAGGATGAAACTAGAGCACACACATACATGTTAACTGATACACAGATGCTAAATTCCAGAACAAAGGGACTCAAGATGTTTCCCAGCTGCTGGTAGAATGTTTGCATAGCATGAACAAAGACTAGGGTTTTATCTCCAGTATCTCATAAGTCGGGAGAGGTGGTTCACACCTATAATCCTAGTAGTAGCTAAATGAAAAGAGCAGGATCAGGAATTGAAGGTCATCATTGGTTGTAGTGAGTTCTAAGCAAGCCAGGAATTAAATAAACAAATAAGAGAACAGAGATTCACTGGGGGTTCTAACTGATGTACTTCCTTTAAGCACAGAGGCAGAATAAGGGCAGGAAAATGCTGTGTTCCTTCAAAGGGTTGTAATTTAGTCACTTGTCTCACCTGAGTGAAATAACCAGCAGGTCTTACCCTCATCTCAAATCTCCTCGGCAGAAGCATTTCTGTTACAACAGGTAACATGAGTTCTCTAGAATGCCAGCAACTATGTCTAATTCATCTTGAGCTTTCCTTAATGCCAGATAAGCTTACTCCCCTTGGGGTATATGTGGGTGTGGCCAGCCACAAGAATATATCATAGAGATTCAGCTGTGTATTGAAGCTATACTTTGACCGGCCAAGGGTCTATCAAAAGGCAAACCATTTATTATGAATATTTGGTGCTATCCAGCTTTTAATATTTCAGCTGTCTTCTACTATGAAATTCTTGCATGCCCAAATATTTCCAGACCTGCTGAAGTTCTAGGTTACTAACTCCCAGGCTGAGCCTAGGAGACAAGCTGGCTGGAGACATAACTTTTCTTCCTGTGCAAATGAAGCTCAGACCATCCCCCTGCCTCAAGGCCTAGGGGCTCTCCAGAGCAATTGACTGAGAACAAAAGAGGTTTTTACATATCAAGGAAGAAGGTAGAACAAGCTTCCTGAGGAGCCAGAGAACTGAGTGGCCAGGGAAAGAAAGGACAGGCATTTTCTATAGAGTGGACAGAACATCATGGGCAGAGAGAAGAGAGGAAGACAGGTTCTGTAGAGGGTAAGCAGGAATTTCTGAGAGCCAGGAGTAGAGAGTAGTAGAGATGAAGAATGAGGAAATAGAGGACAAAGATGAGGATGGAAGCATAAGAGCTTAGTCATTAGCAGGACTATGAGAGGAAACCAGAAGAACTGAAGCTATGTAGATAGGATTTCAGATGAGAGAAATGAAGTAGATGGATAAATAGCTTGGTATATCTAGAGTTATTTCTGCCCTGAATGCCTGATGGAGTTATAGCTGTATTGACAGAATTTTGTCTTAGAGGAATAAAAGCATAGTGTATGTAGATTTTTTTTCCCTCAGATATCCCATGCCGGATATAGCAAAATCACCAGGACATCTGGGGATTCAATATGTGGGAAGCAGAAGAAGTTCTCATTGAATGTGTACAGTTGATGCAGGCATGGTCATACCAAGGATTCCAATGTCTCATACCCATGGCAATGGCAAAGCCTTCCCCTGGTCAGTCTTGAAGAAAAGCAAAAGCCCTCCCAAGGACCATATATTAATGTTGACAGCATGTAAAACTTACAATCCCAGCTTCCTTCTCCAGGCCAACTACAATCTGACCCAGTTTCCCTACAAAAACACTAAGACACAACATCAAAGAGATTAACACTGTGCTGGATAATTTTATGTCAACTTGACACAAGATAAAGTCATTTGAGAGGAGGGAACCTTAAATTTAAAAAAAAGTCTCAATAAGGTCTATCTATGGGCAAACCTATTGGGCATTTTCTTAAATAATGATTGATATGAGAGGGCCCAGAGGGCCTAGTCCATTGTATTTGGTGCTATCCCTGAGCTGGTGGTCCTAGTTCCTATAAAAAGACAGGCTGTGCAAACCATGATGCTTTTGATCATGGTGTTTCATCACAATAGTAACCCTAAGACACCTTGCTTCCCCATTTAGCTGTATAAATTACCCCAGCTCCTCAGTTTAGATTCAGATGTATTATTAAAACACACACACACACACACACACACACACACACACACACACACACACATACACACACAGAGTTTCCTTAGTTTCTAGGCTACATATGGTGTGCCTCCATAAGAGGCCATGGACCTACTCAATACAAACTTTCCTGTATGTGTATCTTTCATTTATTCATTCCCTGCTACTCAATTAAGATTAATATGTAAGCAAAATGAACAATAAACCTTTACTCATGACTCCATCCTCACCCATTAGGTGCAAGCCATACTTCAAAAATCAGGACCGTGAACAAACACTTCCTTTGTGAGATCTTCAGACAAAGGAAGTTCTTGTGTTTCCTTAAGTGATTGGAGCAGATTACATTATCATCGACAAAAAGGTCTCAAGGTCTTGGGATTGCCCCATAACACTATCCATCCATCAACACCAGTCATCCATCCTTACCAGCATCCAGAGTTGTAATTGAGAAAACATAGAGAGAAGGGCATACTAAGAAGCCCTTATTTTTATAGCTCTGTAGTAGAGCTTGAGGTCAGGGATTGTGATGCCTCCAGAGGTGGCTTTATTGTACAGGATTGTTTTAGCTATCCTGGGTTTTTTTGTTTTTCCATATAAAGTTGAGTATTGTTTATTCCATATCTGTGAAGAATTGTGTTGGGATTTTGATAGGGACTGCATTGAATCTGTAGATAGCTTTTGTTAAGATTGCCATTTTTACTATGTTAATCCTACCTATCCTTGAGCATGGGAGATAGTTCCATTTTCTGATATCTTCTTCAATTTTTTCTTCAGAGATTTAAAGTTCTTGTCATACAGGTCTTTCACTTGCTTAGAGTTACCCCAAGGTATTTTATATTATTTGTGGCATTTGTAATGGGTGATGTTTCTCTAATTTCTTTCTCAGCCCATTTATCATTTGTTTATAAGAGGGCTACTAATTTTTTTGAGTTAATCTTGTATCCTGCCACATTACTGAAGGTATATACTATCATATCATCTGCAAATAGTGCGTTTGACTTCTTCCTTTCCAATTTCTATCCTCTTGATCTCATTTTGTTGTCTTACTGCTCTAGTTAGAACTTCAATCACTGTATTGAATAAATATGGGGAGAGTGGACAGCCTTGTCTTGTTCCTGATTTTAGTGGAATCACTTTCAGTTTCTCTCCATTTAATTTGATGTTGGCTGTCGGCTTGCTGTATATTGCCTTTATTATGTTTAGGTATGTTCCTTGTATCCCTGTTCTCTCCAAGACCTTTATCATGAAAGAGTATTGGATTTTGTCAAAAGTATGTAAAATGAAAAAAAAAATCTTAAAAAAAGGCATATTCAATAAGTATTTGTTTAAATTTGTGGGGAGAAAAAAGAAAAAGAAGCCAGAGCCATGTTAGGCATGGTGTAGCTTAGAGATGAGGAAGCCTAAGTCTGCAAGACCACTTTTTGTAGGCTCTGAAGAACTGTCCTTGAGAAAAAGGAGGAAATGAGAATTCCCACTACTAGTTCACAGGCAGGATGTTTATCAGCTCCAGGGAAGTATTTGGAAAGGAGCATGGTAGAAGCAGAACACAGCACAGTCCAGACATCGGGTGAACTGGTGCTGAAATGAGTGTAGTGGGTAGCCATTCCAGCTTTGGTCTGGAAGTTCCAACCCCCATTGAGGCTTCAGTAACTATCACGCCTACAAGGCGGGGCCAAGGGAGGGCCTGAAGACCTGAGATCAGGATGCGCAGCGCTCTCTTGTTTGCTGGACCTGGACGTGAGAGGTAGACCGAGTTGAGTTCTCCAGAGAACACCGCCGCCCGACTATGCTGCGTCTTTTCCAGAACCTGCCACCTACCTATCCCTTCATTTGTAAGTTACCCACTAAATAAATCTTCCTTTTAACTACGTGGAGTGGCCTTAGTAATTACACCAATAAATGAGCTTCATATTGTTTAGCCAGGTGGCCACACCTTCCACCTGAGTTGACAGATACAACTTCATGACCTTAGACTAGGGTGCTACTTGCAGCTAAGGCAAACCCTGAAAATAGCTCAGAAAGCAAGTATGTCCACTAAGGTTCCTCCTAAGAAGGAAGAGCAGAAACCAGTAAGAGAAAGCAACAGTAAGCCAGACACTAGCATATGGCTCAGTGCTGACCTCCTGTCATTTACCCTCTTGTTCAAGGGAAGTCTTAGATAAGACTGCATCCTCTGCAGAAATGCATGGCATATTGGTACTTGTCTATTTGCCCAGGTAGAATCACCTTATTCTCTTTCTGTAAAAGAGTACCTAACCTTTGTGAAAACTTGTCTGCAGCTTGGGTGGTATGAAAGGGAGCTGACAGAAAGAGCCTTTCTACTAATAATTTTATGGTATATCAGCATGGTACAGCAAAATAAACATTATCCTGTAATCATTTGTAATCAAGTCAGTGGGATCATATTGGAGGTTAAATTTGCAACTCTATTGATATATAGGAATTTCAATGCTGGCAATACAAAAATGGTTCCAAAAAACATTTTCATAGTCACTCAGAAACAAGAATTCTCACCCACAAAAATGCATGAGAGGTTCATCTGTTCCTTTATTTCTTAATTGTATTATCCTGGCTTGTATGATGTCTACAAATCTGTTTGTATTTCTATATGAATCTTCCATAATTAATGTGCTAATTATGTTGATTAGTATTTTTCCTACTGCATTGAGTACTGCTAAACTTATTTTCTTCACACTTTTGGGGTTTTCTAGTTGTACATGACCACGCATGTTGTATTATTTCTATTTATAAGTTTTCACTGGTGAATCAGTGTTTTAAAGGTGCATAATAGTTGAGTATTAGCATTGGTGTGTGGGGGTTCCTTTTGGATCAATTTTCAGATGAATCTACACTTTAAGCACTAGCTTTGACTAATGCAATGCATTTTGGGGGTTTTCTAGAATGGACTTTATAGGGTGCATTAATACTGAGGCATTAATTTAACAAAACTGTGAACAAATTGTTTTCTCCTTAATATCAATTTTCTGGTGGACAAAAGTTTTGAGGAAAAATTGTGGGTTCATTACATGTTTTATAATATGCTTTTCCAAGAGAGATGAAACATGCATGTGTATTTACTCATCAAAAGAGAAGAACTGTTTAGGAACAAAGTATGGATGTCACTGAAGTTCATCTTGTTGAATGAACGAGTTTTATTCAGGTTACTTACAGGAATATGTGAAAGGAGTTGCTTACAGTAGTAAAAGGGGCTCAGACAGTTGCTACCATGAAACTCCAACCCACCTTGGGATACAACTTATGAACAATGGACACCCTGAGCCCACTACACATGTGTAGGTCTGTCTACATGTTGGAAGGTATCATTTCTTGGTATCTCAATTCATCAAAGCTTCTAAGCAGCATTATTGTCTGAGTTTCTTCAGGGGACTTAAGCATAAGAAATCCTATCAGTTTTGAAGAATTCCTGATGTTATATGAAGGTGTTTGTGTGTGTGTGTGTGTGTGTGTGTGTGTGTGTGTGTGTGTGTGTTAATACTTTCCCTTCATGATGAAAAGTTGCAGTCTCCAGAAAAATTTTAATCAACAGTATCTTCCTCTTTTTACCACTTTGCATAAATTATGCAGTCTTTGAGGTTAAAAGAGTAAAATGTTTTAATGAATTTTTTTCTACATTTAGAATTTGCTCAATGCAAACTATAGATATTTTCTAAGAATGGAACATTACATAAAGGCTATCTAATGTTCATAATATTTTCTAGTGTCTTTTAAGGACAGAGCTTGGAAAAAAACATATACAAAGTCATTTACAACAGAAACTTTTCTCCCCAGGATGAATTTTCTGATGGATCCTTAGCTGTGTCTGCTAGCTAAAGCATTAGTGGCATTAGCTACAAGGTTTCTCTCCTGTATGAACTCTCTGATGTTTTTTTAAGAGTTAAGGCACATATGAATGATTTCAAACATTCACTACATTTGTAAGGTTTTTCTCCTGTATGAATTCTCTCGTGTTTTCTAAGACCTGATCTATATTTAAAGAATTTCTCACATTCACTATATTTGTAAGATTTCTTTCCTGTATGAGTTTTCTTATGTGCTTCAAGATTTGAGCTACATGCAAAGGACTTTACACATTCATTACATTTGTAAGGTTTTTCTTCTGTATGAAGTATCAGGTGTCTTTTAAGATGTGAGGTATATGTAAAGGATTTCTCACATTCCCTACATTTGTAAGGTTTCTCACCTGTATGAATTCTCTGATGATTTGTAAGGGTTGAACTATTTGTAAATGACTTCTCACATTCACTACATTTGTAAGGTTTCTCTCCTGTATGAATTCTCTGATGATTTTTTTTAAATCATCTTTTTTTTTTTAAGATTTATTTATTTATTATGTATACAGTGTTCTGTCTGCATGTATCCCTGAGGGCCAGATGAGGGCACCAGATCTCATTACAGATGGTTGTGAGCCACCATGTGGTTGCTGGGAATTGAACTCAGGACCTTTGGAAGAGCAGTCAGTGCTCTTAACCTCTGAGCCATTTCTCCAGACCCCTCTGATGATTTTTAAGTCTTGAACTATATGTAAATGACTTCTCACATTCACTACATTTGTAAGGTTTCTTTCCTGTATGAATTTTCTGATGATTTTTAAGAGTTGAAATATATAAAAATGACTCTGCACATTCACTACATTTGTAAGGTTTCCCTCCTGTATGAATCTTCTGATGATTTTTAAGAGTTGAATTACATGTAAATGACTTCTTACATTCACTACATTTATAAGGTTTCTGTCCTTTATGAGATTTCTCATGTGTTCCAAGATTTGAGCTACATCCAAAGGATTTTTCACATTCACCATATTTGTAAGGTTCCTCTCCTGCTTGAATTCTCTGATGGTTTCCTGTAGTATCGCTGTTGTTATAAGGTATACACCGAGATGATTCATAAAGCATTTTGCCAAGGTCATTATCTTTATAAGACTTCTTTTGGATATTCACATGCTGATAGACAGTGCTATTTGATCCTTGATCCATGATGTTCTCATATTTACCACAGATGTTTCTCTGGAAAGTGAGAACAAATAGGGCTAATAGGAACTGATGAATGAGTAAGAGATTCAATACTTGAAGTTCCCTCAAGTTACCTAGCATTTACTAGAAGCAGAGCTCTCAGCATAGGCCTTCCATGTTTTACTATCATTAACTGAACAGTAATAAAAACCACTGTAGTCTCCATTAAACACAAGGATCACTGAAGGGGTTGCCATCCTTACATGGAATGGATATTTTGAAGAGGCACGAAAAATGGGTGATTGAGAAAGCATCATATGTGGATTATTTCTATACAGAGTCATACTGTGCAGCCTTGGCTGACTAGGAACTTACTATGTATCCCAAGCTAGCCTGAAACTCACCAGTTCCTCTTGGTTCAGTCTCCCTAATGCTAGGATTAAAATCATGTTCACCAAGACTAAAGATATAGACCAGATTCCAAAAATTAATCAATAAAACAAACAAAAACAACAACATAGTTACCACAGTATTTTCTCTATTTTAAAACTTCCTCGCTTTTTTTAAATCTGAAAGAGGTGAATAGTTTGATTCAATAGTAAAATTAAAATATTCCAATCACTAACAGTACTTCACTGTATTTCCATTCTCTGAATATTCAATATTCTTTAAACTTTAAAGTTTTCAGTTAAAAACTAGTTAAGAGAGCTTGACAGATCACAGTATACAGCATTTGTTGCTTTTGCAGAGAATGCAGAAAAATGTAAGAGAAGTTATGTTTATTACCAGAATTTCCCTGATTTCTGGTAGTTATAGAATGTTCATGTAGTTTACTTAAAAATAATCACAAATAATAGGTAAATACAAACAATGAGTCAGGAATTCTACAAGAAGAGCATTCTTACCTACAAAAAACGAGATTTCTGTAATTCTCCAACATCACATCAATGTATAAAGTTCTCCAAGCAGAATCCAGACATTCCCACTTCTCCCGGGAGAAGTCTACATCCAAATCCCTGAACATCACCAGACTCTGTAATAGAAAATTACCCATTTACCAAGTGCTTTGGGCAAAATGCTTTCCTATGGAAAAGAAACATAAGGAATGACAGGCACTTTTGTGATGCAGATGAGGCATGACAATTATTCAAAGACTAAAGTTTTCTAGAGGTTGTACAGAAATGGGTTAGCAATTTTAAGCACAAGTTGCTCTTTCAGAGGACTCACATTCAATTCCTACTACACAACTGAGTTTAACTCCAGTTCCATGGGATCCAAAATGAAAGTTAATTTTGGAAAAAGATACTTTCTAGAATATTCATACTGTTTTTTAAAATCTCTGTAAAAACAGGATGAAATTGAGATTTGGCAAACATTAAACTTTTAGGGAATATGAAATAACTATTTGAGGTATAGATGTATACCTTTATGAGGGGCATTTTGATATCAAACATTATCACTGTGTCTAATCTCACATGGAAAAGTTATGATAAGCAAAACTGCCTCCAAATGTTTCACCTATAGTCCTGCTCTCATATGGATACTGGCTCAATCTGAATCTGATAAACAAAACTGCTTCCAAATGTTTCTCCTATAGTCCTGCTCTCATATGGATACAGGCTTAATCTGAACCTTGGCTTCTCATGATGCTATTCTAAAATGCTCAGTTGGGATACTGTAGCCCAGGTTCAATGCTGCACCTTTTGTAGAACAATATGGAAGGCAGAATTCAGGAATGAATTAAAAGTCAATGAGGTCTGTTGTTTTTTAATGATAAGGAAGATCAGTAAGAGTGCATAAATCCCATGTTCTAAAATACACAACAAAGTCAAATAATCTGTGATGTTAAATTATAATACTACTTTGACTACCATGAAATAAATAGAAAAATCAGTATTAGATACTGTTATTCCACAAACCAATATAGATGAATAACAATTTCAGAAATTCCATGTATGTTTTTACTACAGAATAGAGAAATTTGTATGAATAAATAGCCTATTGACAGTGCATTCATATGAAGTAGAAAGATCTTCTGTGATCGATAATGTACAAAGTTTGTCAGAATTATACTAATTCTTCATTCAGTATTTTGCTGCCTATGAGATCAGCTCAATTTAAAATTTAAATCTTGTCATTCTAACTCTGTTCTTTACTTGAATATTTGAGCTCACTCATCTAAGAGAATTTTAGATTGCATGAAAAATTGTTATTTATTATTGTTCCTTCATATTTTACAAAGAAGACACAAGGTTATAATCCCACTCCTTCAAAAATGTCCATGAGAAATGTAAAGCTGGAGGCTAGAGAAAGACTTCAGTGGTAGAAAGAACTTGCTGTTTTTGCAGGGAAACCCAGTTCAATTCTATCTACACATGTGGCAGCTCACTACAGTAACTGATCCAGTGCCAAGTGTTTGGTGCCAAACTCAAGACTCCATATTCACCTGGCAGGCATGCAGTACATAAAAAAACATGCAGAAAACATCTACACATGCAAATATATTGTATTTAAAAGAAAGAAATGGAAATCTGTCCATTGCAACCTCACTTCAGAATCTCCACCTAGTACTCCACTACAGTAACTTTGGGGAAGCAAAACCATAGGATGGGGGAGCTTTCCTCTTCCCAAAAGAAAAGAGAGCAAAATCATTAAGAGAGGCATTCACTGAGGCTAGAAAATTGATGAGTTATGCACAGCTCCAAGACAACACTTTCTAGACAAGTCTTACTTCATATTTCACATGATGTAATATCAACAGGGGCCTGGTTTGCTTATAGAATTCACTGTGGCACAATGTCTGAAAAATAAAATGAAGGACAAAAAGAAATTACTAATCTATTGAGAATTTACCACTGACCATTGGAATCAAGAGAATGATAAGAGCAAGAAATCTCCTGAGACAAATATATTTTAGGTATTCAAAAACTGTGATCCCCGTCCCCAGCTCAAACAGAGACCCCATGCTTGACCAGAGGTCATGCAGGCCACCAAAACTGCAGGTATGCCATCTGCCAGAGGACATTCACTCACTCTTTAGTTGCCTGAGCACCCTACTCTCAAACCCCTCCCATCTTCACTTCACAGTGTCATGTCCAAGCCCACAACTCAGACGGAGGCCCCCTACCTGATGAGATGTTATGCTGGCCACCAGAACTCTAGATAGGTCACCCACCTGCAGACCACCTCCACTCTCTCAGTGCTTGCCCAACCTACCCCCAACATTCTTTACCCTCCTCCTTGCCCTGTCCCAGCCCCTGACTCAGGCAGAGACCCCTGCTTGACCAGAAGCGATGCTGGTCACCATAAGACCAAGTAGGCCACATGCCAACAATATTCCCCTCATACACTCAGTGCACTTCCCATTCTCAATTCACCCACAACACCTCATCACCATGTCTAAACCTCCAACTCAGGTGAAACCCTGCTTGACCAGATGCTTCCCCAGCCACCAGAAATCCAGCCCTCAACATGGATGAAGGACACATGCTCAATCACAGGCCACATCAACCTGGAGACCAGAGATAATACAGAAACCAAAAAACACCCATCCAACAAAGATAAACTCAGAAACTGACACCTATGCTTATAATCACCACAAACCCAGATGCCTAGATGCCAGCCCAAGAGTACAATCAACAACAGCCAAGGCAACGTCACCACCAGAGCCCAGCTATCTTACTACAACAAGTCCTGAATATCCCAACACAACTGAAGCACAAAAAATAAAGACATTAAAACCAGGTTTATGGAGGTGATAGAAGTCCTTAAAGAGAACATAAATAAATCCCTTAAAGAAATCAAGAAAAACACAAACAAAAACATGGAGAAAATTAATGAATCCCTTTAAGAAAGACAAGAATAAACAGTTGAAGGAAATGAATGAAACTTTTCAAACCTAAATATGGAAATAGAAACAATAAAGAAAACACAAACTGAAGGAATTCTGGGAATTAAAAAAAGAAGGTAAGTAAACAGGAACAAACGATGCAAGCATCACCAAGAGAAGTCAACGCATGGATGACAGAATTCCCACGCAGGGATTGCCCTGGGAAGGGGAAATAGAATAGATTTTGCCAGTGGACTAGGGTAGGTGGTAACTGAGAAATGATCTACCTCAAGACCCAGCTATAATACTTTTGTGTATATACCCAAAGGATGCTCCATCCTACCACAAGGACACTTGCCCAACTATGCTCATAGCTGCATTATTTACAATAGCCAGAAACTGGTAACTGATTTCCTTCAGCCAAAGAATGTATAAAGGAAATGTGGAGCATTTACACAATGGAGTATTACTCAGCTGTTGAAAATAATCACATCATGAAATTTGCAGGTAAATGGATGCAACTAGAAGAAATTATCCTGAGTGAGGTAACCCATATAGCAAACACAGTATATACTCACTTAGAAGTTAGCTTTAATAAAGGTTAGGAATGCTGCAATCCACAGACCCAGAGAGGATAAGTAACAAATTGGACTCAAAGCTGGATGTATGGATCTCCCTGGGAAGGGGAAATCGATTATCCAGATGGATTAGGAGGGATCAAGTGGTAGGGGAGGGATGGAGGAAGAGAGTACAGGAGAGAGGCTAATGAAATTGGAGAGCATTGGGAGGCTACGTGGAACCCTAGTGCAGTAGAAACTTCCAGAATACTATGAGAGTAACCCTAGGGAGGATTCCTAGTAATGGAGGAAATAGAGTCTGAACTGGCCATATTCTTTAACCAGACACCTTCCAGTGTTGAGACTGGGACACCAACCCAGCCACAAAACCTTCAACTACAGTCTATACTGACTGCAAGACATGCAGGTTCAATGGAAGTGTAGAATTTTGGGGAGTGGGCAGCTAGTGTTTGGTCTAATTTGAGGCCCATTGTACAAAAGAGAATCCATACCCAACACTGCCAGCAAGACCAGGAAGCAGAGGCTGGAAAGCCCAGAGATCTGCAATAGAAACAAACAAACAAACAAACAACAAAAAAAAAAAAAA
>CABHPQ010139293.1:14858-41266 GCA_902168405.1 Peromyscus aztecus
AAGAAAGAAAGAAAGAAAGAAAGAAAGAAAGAAAGAAAGAAAGAAAATTGCAGTCTTGGGATTGGAGAGATGGCCCAGTAGTACTGGCTGCTCTTGCAGAGGACCTGGGTTCCATTCCCAGCATCCACACGGTAGCTCATAACCTTCTGGACTCTGGTTTCAGGGGATCCCTCTTTTGGTCTCCTGAGGCAGGACATGAATATGGTCCACAGACATACATGTAGACAAAACACTCCTACACATAAAATATTAGAAATTTTTAGAAATCATTAAACTGTTTTTTTGTTTTTGTTTTTTTAAAGTTGCAGTTTGGGGACCAGCAAGATGGCTCAGAGAGTAATGAATGGTGCCTGCTGCCCAACAATGCAAATCTGAGTTCGACCTCTGGAACCCACACAAAGTTGTCCTCAGATCCCCATACATGTGCTCATGTACACAGGTATACACACACACACAGAGGACAGTTTATTTTAAAGTTGCAGTCTTGTATACAGGGGTACAAGATCACTTCACTAGGAAGTTTTATGTCATCTTGACACAAGCTTGACCCATTTGGGAAGACGGAACCTCAGTTGAGAAAATAACCCACTAGACTGGCCTGTGGGCAAACCTGTGAGGGATTTTCTTGAAGGATGACTAATGTAGAAGGGCCCAGTCCACTGTGGGTGATGCTACCTTTTAAGAAGGTGGTCCTAGGCACCATAAGAAAGCAGAGCAAGAGGGGTGAGCCCAGGAACAGTATTCCTCCATGACTTCTTTAGTTCCTGCTCTGCTTGAGTTCCTGCCTGACTTCCCTGCCTTCTGTGACAGATTTGTTACCTAGAAGTCTAAGATGAAATAAATACTTTTCTCCCTAAGTTGCTTTTGGTTATAGTTTTTAATCACAGCCAATAGAAACCTACCTAAGACAATCATTTACCTAAGACTAACATGTGAGGAACCTAAGTTAACAGATAAGCATTTGCTAGGCCTGGTGCAGTAAGCCTTTAAATCCCAGCACTCATTTGGAAAGCAGAGGCAGGCAGATCTCTGCTGAGTTTGAGGCCAGCATGACCTACAGAGCTAGTTCCAGGACAGCAAGGGCTACACAGAAAAACACTGTCTCAAAACAAATCCAAAAACAAACAAACAAACACTACATTGTTTTGTTTTGTTTTGTTTTTTTTCTTTTTCTTTTTTTCGAGACAGAGTTTCTCTGTGTAGCTTTGTGCCTTTCCTGGAACTCACTCGGTAGCCCAGGCTGGCCTCGAACTCACAGAGATCTGCCTGCCTCTGCCTCCTGAGTGCTGGGATTAAAGGCGTGTGCCACCACTGCCCGGCTCCAACTCTTATAAAGGAAAACATTTAACTGAAGTGGTAGCTTACAGTTCAGAGATTTAGTCCATTATCATCATGACGAGGAGCATGGTGGGGAGCACACATGCAGGCAGACATGATGCTGGAGAAGGAGCTAGTACATGCTGATATGCAGGCAACAGGAAGTAGACTGAGTATCATACTGGATGAAGCTTGACCATATATGAGACCTCAAAGGCCACCTCTACAGTGACACTCTTCCTCCAACAAGGGCATACATACTCCAATAAAGTCACAGCTTCTAATAGTGTCATTCTCTTTGGGGGCCATTTTCTTTGAAACCACCACAGATGCTCAAATGAAAAAACAAGGCACTTGATATAATACCAAGAACATAGTAAATGTTCAGACTAAATAAACTACCCATTATTATCATTCTAATCTTTATCTACCAAAACACAATTATAAATAGACTTGGGAAAGAATTTTTTTTTTTTTTAAACAAGGTTTCTCTAATGTAACAGCCATGGCTGTCCTGTAACTCAATTTGTAGACCAGGCTGGCATCCCAAGGGCTGGAACTAAAGGCATGAGCCACCACACCTGGCTGGGAAAGATTTAATTTAAAAATCTAAACCACCTTGGAACAGTTCTAAGAAATAAGCTCCACTCAGCAAACACCTCAGGGCAGCATTACTTAGCATTACTATGTTATTCAATGAGAATGAGATGTTGGCTCCTTGATGGAACTACAGCTCCTTGATAGGAAAAGTAACTTCTGAAACAACCTCAGATCTCAACAACCCAACTAATAATTGTCACAGACACTGTCCTACCACACTTAGAACTTCACATGCATGACACATTTACTTATAGTTCTCCATGTCTGTTATTAACTTGATGGACTTAGAGAGAAGGTTCTTCTACCATTACTGTGTATAGCAGTAGTATAAACACATTATCAGAATTATATCTTTACTTCCCTGTGCCTCAAAATCAAGTGAAATACCAGAAGCAACAGGATTCCTGGGTAAAAGATCATCTGGCAGACAGCTGCTCTGATCTGACTTTAGCAATCCTCTGAATATCCCTCACATTCCAGAGTAAGTCAAAGTGACCACAATCCTCAAAAGCAAATACAATAAGATCAAGCCAGTCGTGATGGCACATGTCTTTAATCCCAGCACTCAGGAGGCAGAGGCAGGTGGATCTCTGTGAATTTGAGGCCAGCCTGGGCTACAGAGCTAGTTCCAGGACAGCCAGAGCTGTTACACAGAGAAACACTGTCTCAAGAAACCTAAACAAACAAACAAATAAATAAGCAAACAAATGAATAAATGAATGAATGCTGTAAGATCAACAAGATAAATGCAAATACAAGATGACCTCAAGATGAAACTGTATAGACATATTGATTACTTAGAAAACCTACCACATTATGTCTCTCATGATTTTAGTTTCCCTTCTTCATTCCTCATCTTGCTTCCAATGGCACTTAGGTAACCTAATGCTATTTTGCTTTATTTACTAAAAGGCACTAGGTATCTAAGTTCTTCCCATTGCACTCAGAGAGATCTGCTTCTGTGTCACATACCCAAGGCCAGCTATTTAAGCAAGGACTCTTAATTTCTTTGCCTCCCCAACTGGCAAGCAACTATCCTAAACTCTACATCTTCTTCCAACACCAGAAACTGTAAAACTGACTTTCAAGTTCCATAGAGGTATTCAAAAAGACCAGCAAAAATAAAAAATAAAGTCAGGACTTAAGAACAATAATTTTCAGAGTACATCTGCCCATCATTAAAAATAGAGAAAGCATTACTAAAAAAAGGTTTGTTTTTTGTTTGTTTGTTTTTCGAGACAGGGTTTTTCTGTATATCCCTGGCTGTCCTGGAACTCACTCTGTAGACCAGGCTGGCCTCAAACTCACAGTGATTCACCTGTCTCTGCCTCCCAAGTGCTGGGATTAAGGGCATATGCTACCACCGCCCAGCTCAAAACATTTTTTTTTAAGATTTATTTATTATATATACAGTATTCTGCCTGCACATATGACTAAAGGCCAGAAGAGGGCACCAGATCTCATTCTAGATGGTTGTGAGCCACCATGTGGTTGTTGGGAATTGAACTCAGGACCTCTGGAAGAACAGCTAGTGCTCTTAACTTCTGAGCCATCTCTCCAGCCCAAAAACATTTCTTTTTTAATAAGGAACAATTCAATGTGCACTTAAGAGTGAAAAGAGAAACTAAGGGTTTTTGTGTGTGGTTTGTAACTGAGTTTATAAAACTTCCAGCTCTTAGGTTAAAATCTTGCTTATTTAAACTAAGATATCCTCAAAATTCTTACCTTACACTAGCTCTGAAAATTATCACAGAGAAATGAATTATATATTTTGGATACTCTATTTATCAGAGAATTTGTTGTTGGGGGATGTTCACATTGTGAACCCCAAGTTTGCATTTGCATTAATTGAATAAAATTAACCTTGGGTCATGAGGCTGAGTCAGTAACTAGTTGACAGAAAGTAATCATAGAAAAAGCACCAAAGGGCATCTAGAAGAGATAGATACATCAGAAGTAGTAGGGAGGGATTTGGAGCAGCACGGTGTTTTTTGTTGGGGTGGAACAGAAGGATGCTCTCTTTGAGAGACCTCAAAAAGGAGAAGAGGTCAGCTAGTTGCAACCCAGCCTCTCTGAGCTAGCAGGTTTTCACCCCAGCCTTTCAATCTTGAGTCTTATTTATGAAAAGAACAATAGATTTAGTTAAAGCTACCTTTAGTGGCAGCGACACAGGTGTTGTTTTGGGGAACAGAATTCCTGCCAGGCTTCGGCTTGAGTGGCCAGGCAGCTGCCAAAGAAGCAGGCTGGTAAAACTGTGGAGTTGCAATCTGGCTGAAATAGCATTATATTAAGGCGCAGTCACTGTGCCAAAGTTAAAGCAACAATTTGTACTAAAATACCAGTTAAAATAAGAGTGACCCCACCCCATACATACTATATCATTCTATTCCTTCAGGTTAGAAACCTGCTGGGAAAAGAAAGAAACAAAGGGCTAGAGAGATGGCTCAGAGGTTAAGAGCACTGACTGCTCTTCCAGAGGTCCTGAGTTCAATTCCCAGCAACCACATGGTGGCTCACAACCATCTATAATGAGAGATCTGGTGCCCTCTTCTGGTATACTGACATACATACAAACAGAACACTGTATACATAATAAATAAATCTTAAAAAAAAAAAAAACAACTCATACAAGAAAGAAAGAAACAAAATAAAATTGGGAATAACTTTCACAAGACAAATTTATCAAGAGTCTAAAGCAGCACTCTGGGCTTGGGCCTAGGACTCTGAGACATAGCTAAATGAATCACAGAGGTCAAAACCATCAGTAAAATGGATTCAATGGTGCCTGCCTCCAGAAAATAATGAAGAAAATAGAAATCAGTCAGCACACCAAGTAGTACACTTGCTCTTTCTGGGGTAAGACCAAGATTAATAAATGGGCTGTGAGGCCCTGCCACTGTGGCTCCTTCATGAAAAAGCATCTGGTAAAACTGAACCACTAGCACTCCTTCATTGTCACAGAGGGCATACACACACCTATAAAATCCCAACACTTGAGAAGCAGAGACAGCTGGATCTCCATAAGTTCAAGGCCAGCCTATTCTACACAGTGAGTTCCAGGACAGCCAGGGCCACATAGAGAGACCCTGTCTCAAAAAAAAAAAAGATAAGAGAAAGAGAGAGAATAAAAGAAAACTGATTAGGTGGTACTGGCGCACACCTAATTCCAGCACTAAGAAGGCAGAAGCAGGTGGATCTCTGAGTTCAAAGACAGCCAGGGCTACATAGAAACCCTGTCTCAAAAACAAACAAACAAAACAACAAAAACATTCCCTTGGAATGGTATGAATAGATTTGTACAAGTTCCTGTCTCAAAACAAAAGGAAAAAAGGAAGGAAATTAGGAAATCAAGCATAACCATGACTTGTGGAAATTCTTCTGCAATTTGTTATCAAGTACAAAGATACTACTTAAAATAATTCAATGCTGGGAGCAGGCAAAAGCACCTTGTCCTAAGTACTGCCATTTTGACTTCAGACTCCATTTTACCTATAGGGTGAAACAAAGTTCAGATTCCCAAGTCCTAGGGGAGCTGGGAACCTTCCAGTTAGCTGACTCACCTCCTCCTTAAACCATAGACATGGTTGTTATGCATTCTTAGTTCTTTAGAAACATTAAGGCTGTTCCTAACAACAGAAGGAACAAATGAATCTGATTGGTTAGACTGAAAGGCTTACACTGTATATTGGTTGACAATGACAGAACATTCAAAGAAGTCCAATTTCTAAATCCTGATTGGTGAAAATTTTAACTGTAACTTGGCAACAAATGTTTATGATTTTTATGCTTAAATACTTGCTTCAACTGGCATTTGGGGTTGCAGTTCAGCACCGAAGTCTGTTCTGTGGCCCTGATCAATCAGCCCCCTCCATTCCCCACTTCTTTTGTGTTGTCCTGCATTAAATCTTGACTTGTAGTAACCTCTTATGTCTGCTTGGGTACATTCGGAGCTTCTGACTACAACTCAGACTGAGTCTGGTGTGGTGATGCATATCTTTAATCCTAGCACATAGGCATAGGCAGATGTGGGCCTGGTTTATATAGCTGAGTTCCAAGACAGCCAGAACTATGTAAAGAGAGCCTAAATTCTCAATATTTTAAAAGGGAGGGGGCCTGGACAGATGGTTCAGTGGTTAAGAACACTTGCTGCTCTTCCAGAGGACCCAGGTTCAGTTCCCAGAACCCACATGGTTGCTTACAACCATCTGTAACTCCATTTCTAGGGAATCCAACCTCCTCTTCTGGCCTCTATCATCATCATCATCATCCAGGCTGGAAACATTTTTGTGCATGTACAACAAACTTTTTAAACAAAGTTATGAAATTCTTCCCTTTTTATTTGAAGAAACTGTCAAAATATAAAATTAAATAAGAAAAATTGACAATAGGACATGCTTTTCTCTTAGTTATTCAGGAAACTTTAAAAATAAAATACACCATGAGTTGGTACAAGCCTTTAATCTCAGCACTAAGGAGGTAGAGGCAGGCAGATCTTCAGGTTTGAGGCCAGCCTGGTCTATATAATAAGTTCCAGGACATCCAGGGCTACACAAAGAAACTCTGCCTCAAATAAATAAATAAATAAATAAATAAATAAATGAATGAATGAATGAATGAATGAATGGAATCCCAGAATTCATATGGCAACTCACAACCATCCATATCTAATGCTTTCTTCTGGACTTCACACGTACCAGACACATGTGGTGCACAAACATACATATAGGCAAAAGGCCCATACATATTAAATAATAATAAGATTTTTAAAGGTTTTTGATTCATTTAATGTATATGACTGTTTTGCCTGCATGTATGTCTATGCACCACTTATGCGCCTGGTGATAAAGGATCCTCTGGGACTGGAGTTACAGGAAGTTATGAGCTGCCATGGGGATGCTGGGAATCCAACCCCCATCCTCTGCAAGAGCAGCCAGTGCTCTAAACTGTTGAGCCATCTCTCCAGTACCATCACAATAGTTTTTAAATCAAGTTAGAATATAGATTCTAATCATGATAGTTATATATCAGGTATCTATTTACTGTCTCTAACAAACTAATGCATCAAAATGGCAATTAAATTTATAGTAATTATAAATTACAAAACTGCAATGCTTTTTAATTATATTTGATATAAAAGTCACACTCAATGGCTGGGTGGTGGTGTGAGGGATGCCTTTAATCCTAGCATTTGAGAAGCAGAGGTGGAGGCAGAAGGATCTCCATGAGTTCAAGGCCCACCTGATCTACAAGGAGTTTGTAGAACCTACAAACTACACAGTGAGTCTCTCTCAAAAAACCCAAACGACCTTCTCCAAATTCCTCCACCATTTTGTTGTTTGTTTTTGTTTTGTTTTGTTTTGGTTTGGTTTGGTTTTTGTTTTTTGAAACGGGGTTTCTCTGTGTAACCCTAGCTGTCCCAGAATTCGCTGCATAGACTAGGCCTTGAATTCAGAGATCCACCTGCCTCTACCTACTGAGTACTGACTGGGATTGAAAGTGTGACCCACCACACCCAGCCATATTCCCATTTCTAATACTAATTAGAAATCAAATGAAGGTGTATGATTTCTTTCTAGTTATTTCAAGAAATACCTTATTAGGGATATAATTTTATATCCAACTTACAAAATTCAGTAAGCACTAAAAAAAAGTAGATGTTTTAAGAAAGATCTTAATTCCTCAAGATAAAGTTCTATTTCACAGCAATTAAGTGAAAAATAAATCAGATAAACGCATCTAAAAAACCTTCTCTATTTGGGAGTCTAAAGAATGCTCACAGATGGAGAAGAGTAAAGGCTGGAGAGGGAGGCAAGAGAGGAAAATGAGAGGAGGAAAGAAAAGGAGGGGGATGCAGGCAGAGAGGCAGGTAAGACTGGTGCAAGTCCAAACACAGCTCCCCAGCCTGTACCACAGAGGACTCCTCTCAAAGAGCACACTTGTTTTCTGAGACCACTGAAAGACTTTAGGTGGTACAAGAGATAATTTTTTTTTTTGACTTTTTGAGACAGAGTTTCTCTGTGTAGTTTTGGTACCTGTCCTGGATCTCACTCTGTAGACCAGGCTGGCCTCGAACTCACAGAGATCTGCCTGGCTCTGCCTCCTGAGTGCTGGGATTAAAGGCGTGCGCCACCAATGCCCAGCAAGAGATAATTTTTAAATTTAAATTATTTTATTTTATATGTATGGGTACTTGCCTATATGTATGTCTGTGTATAACAAGTGTCTGGTGCCCGTGGAAGCCAAAAGAAGGTATTAGATCCTCTGGAACTGGAGTTATAGACAGTTGTGAGCCACCACGTGGATGCTAGGAATGGATCCTAGGTCTTCTGGAAAAGCAGCCAGTGCTCTTAACCGATGAGCCATCTCTCCAACCTTGAGGACACATTTTAAAACAGGTATTACCTTTTCAATTCTCTTTTAATCTTTCTGATGACATCAAAAGAAGAAATTCAGTTTGGTCTTGTGCTGCCTCTCTAATGCTTACTAATCACCCTTTAGAGTAAAGGTCTAATCAGAGATTTTGGTAAGCAACTGGCCATGACTAGAACTTAACACAATTTTCTTTTTATTAAATTTAATTTTAGTGTTCTATATTTTGGCAAATAACGTTTAGGGTGGCACAAGTTCTCCTTAAAAAGTTATGGTAGCGGGCTGGAGAGATGGCTCAGAGGTTAAGAGCACTGACTGCTCTTCCAGAGGTCCTGAGTTCAAGTCCCAGCAACCACATGGTGGCTCACAACCATCTGTAATGAGATCTGGTGCCCTCTTCTGGCCTGCAGTCATACATGCTGTATACCTAATAAATAAATAAATCTTTAAAAAAAAAAAAAAAGTTATGGTAGCTAGGCATAGCATGCTTTGGTCTCAGCACTCAGGCAGCAGAGGTGGGCTGTTGTGAGATATCTGATTACACTCTGTAAAGATATGTCACTATGATTGATTGATTTAATAAAAAGCTAAATGGCCAGTTGTTAGTCAGGGAGAATTGGCGGGACTTCTGGGCAAAGAGAGAAACTGGGATGAATCTAGGTGGGCAGAGATGCCAGGAGTGGCAGAACAAGTTGGAGGTACAGAATGAAAGACAGGTAAAAAGTCATGTGGCGGGGTTGGGGATTTAGCTCAGTGGTAGAGCGCTTGCCTAGCAAGCACAAGGCCCTGGGTTCAGTCCTCGGCTCTGAAGAAAAAAAAAAGTCATGTGGCAGAACATAGATTTTAAAATGTGGATTAATTTAAGATATAAGAGTTAGTTGGAGCCCAGTGGTGGCGCATGCCTTAATCCCAGCACTCAGGAGGCAGAGGCAGGCGAATCTCTGTGAGTTCCAGGCCAGCCTGGTCTACAGAGCACTCAGGAGGCAGAGGCAGGCGGATCTCTGTGAGTTTCAGGCCAGCATGATCTACAGAGTGAGTTCCAGGACAGCCAAGGCTACACAGAGAAAACCTGTCTCCAAAACAAAACAAAACAAAACAAAAACAAAACAAAGAGCTAGTTGGGGAAAAGCCTAAGCTATATAGGCCAAGCTTTCATAATTAATAAAAAGTCTCCATGTCATTATTTGGGAGCTTGCTGGTGAGACAGAGAAGACTCATTACCAGTGGGCAGATCTCTGTGAGTTTGAAGCCAGCCTGTCTCATACTGAGTTCTAAGCCAGCAGGAACTTATCTAATAAAAGTTTTGGGTTGCACAGTATAGAGAATCAACTCTCAAAGGTTGTCCTCTGACCTCCACACAAATACTGTGGCATGAACTCATGCATGCACATACACACATAATAAATAGATAAATGCAGGCTGGAGAGATGGGTCAATGGTTAAGAGCACTGACTGTACTCTTCCAGAGGACCTAGGTTCAATTCCCAGCACCCATATGGCAGCTCACAACTGTCTGTAACTCCAGTTCCAGGGGACCCCATATCCTTACACAGGCATACAGAGACAAAACACCAATGCACATAAAAATAAAATTAAATAATAGTAATAATAAAGAGAAAATAGATAAATGTAAAAAAGCTGTGGTTTTCAAATACTACTCAATATTTAAAATATTAGAATATATTACACAATTATAAAAATTATGATAGTGATACAAGAAAGACTTAAGTTTGGAAAAATACTGGCTTAGAGGACATGCTTAGTATGCAGAATTCAATCAATCTCCCGGAACTGGAAGGGGGACTGACATACTGAAATAGTTGTACGAGAAATGTTAAAGTTATTTTCAACTCTAAGTCTCATTTCACTCATCTATAATATGGGCTTGTATCATCTTTCAAAGAAAAATGTAGCAAGAATTACATGAACTAATGTAGCCCAATGCCTGGTTCTCAGTATCCAACACCTTCACATTCCTTCACTTTATTAAAGATATGGTCAGAAAGCACTTACAGAGAACTCCAAGGAAAAGCTTTGAGTGGGGCTAATAAAGCCTGTCTTTCTGTATATTAAAGGAAGAAGCGTGCGCTTTAATTGAACCTCTGGGGACCTTGCTTTGCTGTTAAAGCTGCAGTCTAATCTCCTAAGACTCATAATTCTAGTTACACACAAGTGACTGGGAATAATGTGCTACAGAAAAAGTGATATATACCTTAAATCATGGAGAAATCTGGTCCCAAAGGGTTGGCTAGGAAGGAAGGACAATTCTACAGCAGAAGTCCAAGCCAGAAGATGCTTTAGGGCTGGAGATTCTACAGTGGACAGGAGCATTTTCCCCCAGACTCTCAGGAATCACATAGTGGAAAGAGAGATGGACTCCATAAGTTGTCTTCCAACTTCCACACACATGCCCTGGCACCAAACACACATACATACAAACAATCTCTCTTTAAGCATTTCATTTGGGCAAAATCTTTTTTTTTTTTTTTTTTTTTTTTGGTTTTTCGAGACAGGGTTTCTCTGTGTAGCTTTGTGCCTTTCCTGGAACTCGCTTTGGAGACCAGGCTGGCCTTGAACTCAGAGATCCGCTTGCCTCTGCCTCCCAAGTGCTGGGATTAAAGGCATGTGCTACCACCGCCAGGCTCTCCAGATCCCATTATAGATGGTTATGAGCCATCATGTGGTTGCT
This sequence comes from Peromyscus aztecus, assembly GCA_902168405.1. Classification (NCBI taxonomy): domain Eukaryota; kingdom Metazoa; phylum Chordata; class Mammalia; order Rodentia; family Cricetidae; genus Peromyscus; species Peromyscus aztecus. Next base: position 25,834 of record CABHPQ010139293.1, read on the forward strand.
AGGAATTGAACTCAGGACCTCTGGAAGAGCAATCAGTGCTCTTAACCTCTGAGCTATCCCTCCAGTCCCTCATTTGGGGCAAATTCAGTAAGAGTGTAGAGCAGTGGTTCTTAACTTTCCTAATGCTGTGACCCTTTAATACAGTTCCTCATGTTGTGGTGGCCCCCAACCATAAAACTATTTTCGTTGCTACTTTATAACTAATTTTGTTACTGTTATGAATCATAATGTAAGTATCTGTGTTTTCTGATGGTCTTAGGCGACCCCCATGAAAGGGTCATCAGACCCACAGAGGGGTCGAGACTCATAGGTTCAGAATTGCTAGTCATCACCTGTATTAGAGCCCACAGGTAAGAAAACCCTTGTGGGGAGTTGAACCTCGAGTAGAAGTACTTGAAGAAAACCTGAGAAAAAGAAGAGTGAGAAAGGAAGAACATAAAAGAGGAGGGGAACAGGAGAGGAAAGAAAAGGGAAGGGGAAGAGACTAAAAGAACACTGGGTACTTACTACAGTCCTACCACTGTAGGACAATAGGCACTTTACATATATGTCTATACATATATAGATGTATATATAGCTTCATTTCTCCCAAATCCATCCACGAGGTAATTCCAAGCTAATTCATCTCCAGACAGCCAACTTCTAGATTTACCTGTTTATAACAATTCTCACTCACAATTTACCTGCCTTTTCAGGATTTCTGACAAGTTTAAAATCAAACATTAAGGTAACAGTATTTTCAAGAATGTTCAATTTGCTGGAGAGAACTGGGACAGAGAGGCCCCCACTGGAGAATAGATATTACAGAAAATGAGAAACCAATAAGGAAAATGGGGAAAGGGAAATCACAGAAGAGCAATTAAAGAGATTAACAACTGTAAATTCTACAAAGCAGATCCAGCCAACTGACTAATGAACCAGATATAAATAAATTGGACATGTGGCAAACTGGTTTTCAGCAGGCTGGATTTCAGTGAACTGGTCTTCTTAACTATAATGTTAACTTTAGTTACAGATTGTGATGGCTATTGTTGGTTGTCAACTTGATTACATCTGGAATTAAAAATCAAAAAGTGGAAGGCACACCACAGTGAGGGATTTTTCCTTAATTTGATGTAGGAAGATCCCACTTTTTTTTGTTTGTTTTTGTTTTGTTTTTCAAGACAGTGCTTCTTTGTGTAGCCTTGGCTGTCCTGGAACTAGCTCTGTAAATCAGACTGGCCTCGAACTCCCACAGATCTGCTTGTCTCTGCCTCCCAGGTGCTGGGATTAAAGACATGTGCCACCACTGCCTGGAAAATCTACTTCTAATTCAGATCTCGAGGCAGGAAGACACACCTTTAGTCTGGGCCATACCTTCTGTTGGAAGCCTATATAAGAACACGGATGAAGGAAGCATTTGTTCTTTGCCTGTTGCTCTGGCCTTGGTAGCAAGTTCATTTCTTCACTTGCATTAGAGCCTACTTCATGATTCCAGTGTCTACTAAAGACATCCAGCCTCCTAAACTGAGCAATTACTGGATTCTTGGACTTTCTGTTCATAATTAGCCATTACTGGATTAGGTAGACTGCAGACTATAAATCATTCTATATATAAAAATTCACTTTGTAAGTTCTATTACTCTAGAGAACCCAGACTAAAACACAGATTTAAAAAAAAAATTAACAGAGAATAGCATTCCTAAAGTAAAAGGACTATACTCTTAATTTTACTGAATAGGCCGGGCGGTGGTGGCGCACGCCTTTAATCCCAGCACTCGGGAGGCAGAGCCAGGCGGATCTGTGAGTTCAAGGCCAGCCTGGTCTCCAAAGTGAGTTCCAGGGCAGACAGGACTACATAGAGACCCTGTCTAAAGACCTTATTCATAGACCTTAGGAAGTATGGGAGGGTATGGATTGTGATGCAGGTTTCATACACATTAACAACATGCTCAGTCACTAGGCTTGCACATCATAGCTCCTGAAGCTTTATAAATAGTAATTAATGTTTACTTTATACTACCTAGCTCCTGCTCCTTCCTATGATATTTGAATAACTTCTAAATATATATCTATTACTTCTAAAATGTGTTGAAATATTTCTTCTGATTTTCCACTGGGTTAAAAAAAAATTGATGTTAAGATGGCAAAGACAGCCGGGCGGTGGTGGCGCATGCCTTTAATCCCAGTACTCGGGAGGCAGAGTCAGGCGGATCTGTGAGTTCGAGGCCAGCCTGGTCTCCAAAGTGAGTTCCAGAAAAGGCGCAAAGCTAGACAGAGAAACCTTGTCTCGAAAAAACCAAAAAGAAAAAAAAAAAAAAAAAGATGGCAAAGACAGATCTTTTCAGCAAATCTGAATAGTACAAATTGACACTCTGTAAAACATCACCATACCTTAAACCCTTTCAAGTGCACATTTTAAATGTTCAACAAGTAAATGACATTTCTGTAGTCTATTTTGAGCTTCTCTTGAACATAAGAGTGTCTTGCCAGGTGGTGGTGACACACGCCTTTAATCCCAGCACTTGGGAGGCAGAGCCAGGTAGATCTCTGTGAGTTCAAGGCCAGCCTGGGCTACTAAGTGAGTTCCAGGAAAGGCGCAAAGCTACACAGAGAAACCCTGTCTCGAAAAACAAAAACAAAAACAAAAAAAAAAAAAAAAGAGTACCTCTTAGCAATTATTTCAGTGTATATCTAGGGCTACAATTAATGTTGCAGCAAACAGAAGAGGTTCTACCTAATCTCTTTTGAAATCAACAAAAGCTATAAAATTAACTGGACAGCTTTTATAGTTCACTTAGGTTCAAGGTCGTTTCAAGGCTTTTAATTAACCAAACAAGATTTTGAAGAGCAAACACCCACTCCATACAGTTGAGGGAAAGAGTAGATGGCTTATTCATTTTCTTATTAGAAAAGTAGTATTAAAAAAAATGTTTTAAACTATTGGCAAACTTCAAGTGCTGCTGACTAGTAACAGGCGAAAAGAAGCAAAGCTCACTTTCAACCAATAAAAAAACTTTAAAAACGTGACTACAAGACTCCTTGACTTTAATTTACCTCTGATCAAAACTTACAGATAACTAGGATCCCAAAATGTTTCTATTTCCATAAAAATTTCTGAGTGTGCCAAGCATAGTGGCACATCCCTTTAATCCCAGCACTTAGGAGGCAGAGGTGGATCTCTGAGTTTGAAGCCAGCCTGGGTTATGTAAAGACACCCTGTCTCAAAACAAAAATAAACAAAAAAGGTTGTGAATACCTTTCAAATTGTTTTGAGATAATTTAGGTCCTCTCACCATAAACCTCCAGGCAGGATCAGCAAGCTATTCAGCAATCTACAAAAAAAATGCTTATTTCTAAACAAACTCATTTTAATTTTCCCTCCATGTGCCTAAATTTTCAATCCCACTCAACTATAGGTCTCAAAACATGCTGAGGATACTGTGGAAGCTGATATAACTGTATTCAAATACACACTAGAAAAGTGTCTGTCGTCCATTCAACAAGGATCCTGAGAAGAAAGGTCTGCAAGCACTACTCTACTCATGATGGAAACACTGGGGTGGGAGTTAGAGACAAGACGAAGGAGAAAACTACTGCTAGAATCTCAAAAATTCAAAAAGAGAAAGCAGGGCTGGGGAAATGGCTCAGTAGAGAGAGCATTTGCCATGAGTATGTGAAAACCAAAATTCAGGACACAATACCCAAGGCCAGCCAGTCTGTAATCCCAGCTGGCTAGTTAAGAATAAATCTCTAAATGAAAGACCCTGCCTCAGTAAATAAAGTGGAGATTTACTTAGGCGTCAACCTCTGACCTCCAGGTACACACCTGCACTATACACATACAAACATGCATGCATACCTCTTCCTCTCCCTCAAGGAAAAAAAAATATATGTTTGTATATACATATATAAGGTTTGTGTGTATATATATACATATATAGTATTAGAAATTATTTCATCTGTCAAAATATAAAAATAAGAACAAAGCAAATAACCTACCAATGTCTCAATGCTATCTGTAGCATAAGTAGTTCTTTTTAAAGAATTAGTACTGCAGCGCTAGTTAGCATAGGTACCTCAGAATAAATTCAGTCACATTACTGGTGAAGAACAATGAGGTCAATCTTCCTAATTACAGAATGGACTGCAATTAAAATCCAAGATAGAAGAAAGTACAAGACAGTACAATAGGTGCTACTATCCTAAGAGTAAAAACTATTAACTATCTAAATATCATACAGCCAGAAAAAGTTTCAAATAAACTCATACTGAATGAATGACATTTATAACACGGAGAAAAAAAACAAAATAAAAAGCAGAAGAGTTTTTACCATTTGGTCACAAAAATAGGAAGAAAAAAAAAACCTAGAACTTGAAGAAAAAGTAACAGTTGCTTGGAAGTAGGATTACTAGCAATTCTCTGTAGTTTTGACAATAACTATTTTAAGGTATTTTCAACCTTAAGAAAAGCAAATTGTTAAGGAGCTCATGCCTAAAAAACAAAATAGGGGCCAGTATTTCAAGTCACAAGTTCAGAAATCACTAAAACCTAAATATAAGCTACCAGAGCCCTCCCACTTGTATTTATATGCAAGCATTTCAAACTGCTGCTCCCCAAAACATGCCCCACAGACATTTTCAAAACTAGGTTTTTCTCCAGCCAGAAGTCTGAGAATAAATTTACAACACTTTACAAGTTACCCATTCTAAGTTTTTAATTAACAGAAATGTTGTGTGAAAAGCAAATTTACATGGAATATTTTTAAAAAGGCTCACAGCAGACAGAACATTTTATCTTCAAATGTTAAATGAACTTTATCACAGTAGTATTTTCAGTGATTGACGTAATCAATTGAATCCTGAATATCACAGAGCCCAACTACCTTTGGGATTTAATTTATCAGCAAGAAAGGGAATATTTGGGGGTGTAAAACAATTATACTTTCCCACATTAGGTGATCATTAAGCGCTCTACTCTAAAGGCTGATTGGCTTCCTGATGCCAGTAAAATGATTGATGAGTATTTCAAATGCAGCTCTGGGCTGCACGGCCCCTCTGCCCCTCCCCCATGGCACTGCCACCTCTTTCCTGCTGGGCTCCCCTTTCACAGTTCTGCAGCATTTAAGGTTTCCCTTCTGTTCTGCAATTTTCTTTAACTGAATCGATGTCCTCAAATGTTCAGAAGATGGCACTCTTCTCAGTATGAGCTTTACAGGAAAAATCCTTTTAAAAGTAATGAGGGAAAATTATGAAATAAACTATGGACTTGGCTCAGTGAATGAAACAAAAGAAAGTGTGGCAGAAACAAGTTACAAATGGAAAGAAAAGTAATTCTATTAAAAAACAACAAACAAACCTGAATTTCTCTCAAATTTACACTCACTACAATTTATCCTAACATTAGTGCTTTAATTGTACACAGAAAGTTGACTTACAAATGAATTTACACATAAATCACATGGCTGTGCAGACTTTATAGAAACCAGGCCTTCTAATACAAAAATAGAGACAAAGTGAACGTAAAAATGATTGAATAGTATCTGAAATCCAATCCTCTGAGACTCTGGGATGTGAGGACCAAAAGTTTATGTGAGGACTTGATTTATGCAGAGGTTCCTAAATTTCAGTTTCCTGTTCTACCCAATTCATTCCCACCAAAAAGCTGGAAAATCATTCCCGGGATTAGTGAATTAGTCTCATTTTACAGGTGTTCCTATAGAGACACACATACCTTTGAGACAGAGCAAGAATCAGAACCCAGGCATAAACTACTTCCTGGGCCTCTCATACCACCTTGGATGTGGCTGGTCTTCTCTGGAGTCATTTTCCTGCTCACTTAAAATACACTGCTATCACAATCTATGACCCACAGTGCCTATCATTTTTCAAACTATTTTTGTTTTCTAGGAAATCACCCTCTGTGTTCTACAAGCCTTAATCAACTAGCTTTTATATTTTCATTTGCAAAGGTCCAGATCAATCCCCTTGCACTGGATCTCCCTTTTCAAATAACCAGCTTTTGTGTAGCAGAAATGAAAAAGGTAGTAGGACAGAGGCCACCTACCTTTCCTTCTCAAATTCAGTCAAGCAAACAGTCAGAAGCTAATGGTCATTTCACTTAATCTGGGATATCTAGTCTTTTTTTTAATTATAAGGAGCACCAAATTTCTAAATAGAAACTGTGTTCTAGTTTCAGGAGGGCTCACTGAACTTTGGATTTAGCTTCAATACACTTATTAAAACACTGCTGACCCAAAATTTCTCAATTTCCTTCTCTTCTATTTTGTAGACTGTTTCTAACTACCAGCAAAGGACTGATAACAGCAAAAGATTGAGATTTCCAACCAATTCTTCTTTCATTTCATTCAACATTCATGAAACAGCAATTTCATGAACATCAGCAGTTCAAAACCCCTTCTTTCCTGAGTGCTCACCCCTCTGATTAAGCAGGAATTCTTTCTGTAGTGGCAACATTATCTTCTAGTCAATCACTTAAGAAAAAAAAAGTTGCTTGCAACTCAGAGTGGATCTTTGTGACTCATCTATAGGAGCTAGATTCTGGGCTTTCTCAACAAATATAAGTAGCCTGCATTCTCAGCTGTCTGTTTTGGGGTAAACATTTGCTTGGTATGAAACCTGGGCACAACAGGCACTTCACAGACCTTGTCCCTAATACTAATATACCATCAGGCAATTTCAGAGTCATTAGAATATATTAGAAGGGGATATTTAACCTAAAAAAATAATTAGTACTGTTACTGTGAAATGGAGTGGGGGCGGCTTAATCTCTGTGCACTTCAGAGTTGGTTTTTCTTTTTTTCCTTTTTAACAATTACTGTGATTGTACATGGGCATGCTTGTGGATGTCAGAGGACCAGTTGCAGGAACAGCTTCCAGGGTCCTCTGTCTTGGGAGGCAAGGTGAGCTATCTCCCTAGGCCCAGGCCTCAGTTTCTAACTCTGTAGAACAGGGATAAACAGAGCTTGTAGCTCACTGGGTTACAAGGATAAAGTAAGCTAATATAGAAGTGGCTTAAAATAGTATATAAACACTACAAGTTAGCTGCTATTAGAGGGCAATACTGAAATTCAGAGAAGAGACAAGACAAAGTTACATAGCCAGGATTTTTACTGAGTTACACTCCAGTCCAGCGTTTCTCAACCTATGAGTCACAACCCCTCTGGGGCTCGAGCAACCTTTACACAGGGGTCACCTAAGACCACCAGAAAACACAAATATCTACATTATGATTCATAACAGTAGCAAATTGTTATGAAGTATCGACGAAAATAATTTTATGGCTGGGGTCACCACAACATAAAGACTGTATTAAAGGGTTGCAGTGTTAGGAAGGTTGAGCGCCACTGCTCCAGTCCCTGCTTCTCTGCCTCTCACACCATTTAACCAAAATCCTTCCTCCCTGGCTGGTACAACTAGCAGCAGTTCCAAAAAATAAAGCCCTCTAAATGGATGTCAGTAGGGGGCTCCCCCAGGTGGTTTATTATCCTGTTGAAAGGACATCCTGGTAGAAGGACTAAAAGGACCTCAGATTTAAAGGGTACAGTATCAACAGGGAGGAGAAAAAAAACAGGCTTCAACAACTGACTAAAAAATCTGTTTAAAGACTTCACCAGAAACATAAAAACCAGGCATTAAAATCAAAAGATAAGCTTATAATTTCCTTATAATTAAACTGTAAATTTCATGGAACATGTTTGTAATGGATGTTAACTCTCAAACCCCGAGATAATTACAGAGCTCTTAGGACAGAACCTCAGATACTTAAGTGACCTTTCCTCACCCACTCAAACTAGGTTCTGATGCAGTAACTCCCACATCATTATGTGACATTTCTTCAGCCAACAAGCTCTACAGAATGAGTTCTAGCTAACAGCTACCGAAGGATAAGGAGTAAATCCCTTTTTTTTTTCCAAGACAGGGTTTCTCTATGTAGCACTAGCAGGTTTTGAACTCAAAGAAATCCACCTGCCTCTGCCTCCTGAGTGCTGGGATTAAAGGCGTGTGTCACCATCTCTAACTTTAGCATAGTAACTGACTTACACTAAAATATTATTCACACTAAGAAAGGGTATTCCTAGGCCACAGAAGGATATGCTTCTATCCACACTTCATGACTATCTCAGTGGAAACCAAGTTAAAAGCAAACCAATCTACAAAATAGCACTGCCAAATCACAACTTTAAAAAGAGCCCCTAAAGACAGATTTGCCTAAGGAAAGTAAATAAGACAAGCTCTTTGTTAAATTTTTATTTTGTTTTTAATTATGTATGTATGTCAGGGGCGGGTGTGGTGTGTGTGTGTGTGTATGTGCGAGCGCGCGCACGCGCGCGCAGGTGCCCATGGTCAGAAGAAACTTGAACCCCTGGAGCTGGAGTTACTGCTGAGTCATCTTACTAGCCTCATATGATTAGTTTTAATTGTCAAGTCGATCTATAACATTGGAAGAAAGGCTCAGTAAGGGATTACCTAGATCAAGCTGGTCTGTGGGCTCCCAAGCACACAGGTTATTCTTCTTTTAATGTGATTTGTATCTCTTATGAGTATGTTACATTTTTCTAGCGATGCATCATAGTTTTGTTATTAGATTTGGCTGCACAATTGTAAGTACATACTTCCTGCAGAAAAATGGAGCTGTTGGAAAGCTGCTGCAAAATACAGCAGCCAAGCAATAGGCTTCATGTAGCGGTAACAGAAGGCTCATCAGAACTCAATGAGAACACTGTGACATACTTCATTTAGTTTCAAACAGAGAAAACAAAACGGTATGTGCTTGTTTCCAGATAAAAGAAGAATTATGGAAAGAAGAAGACTTATGGAAAGAAAAGAAAAGAATCTAAGTTAGGCATGAGAGTGATGCTTGGAGCTTGCCAGTATCTCAGTATCCAGGAACCTAAAAGAAGGAGATAGTGTTTGAAGGCACCCTAGGCTACATATAGCAAGACTGTCTTCAGAAAAAAATGGAAAGGAGGGGAGATGATAGGTGAAGACAGAGAGAGGGGAAGAAGAAAGGAGAAAAAAAAAATATAGCCAAGTAAGTACACTATAGTAATAGTGGTAAAGTCACCATTTTCTTATAACATTAAGTACGTTCACTTATATCAGGGGTCTCCCATATTTTAATCTCTATACTCTAAGAACCCTTTTTACACTCTGAAAAATTACTGAAGACCCCAAAGAGCTGGTATTATATGAATTTATCTATTGATACTTACCATACTGGAAAATAAACCTGAAATTTTTAAACTATTATCCACTTAAAAGTAACTAATAACTCATTACATGTTATATATTAACAAGTACATTTCCAATAAAATATAAAATTGCAAGAATGATTGGCCAGGTGGTGGTGGTGGTGGTGGTGGTGGTGGTAGTGGTAGTGGTAGTGCACGCCTTTAATCCCAGTGAGTTCAAGGCCAGCCTGCTCTACAAAGTGAGTCCCAGAACAGCAAGGATTGTTACATAGAGAAACTCTTCTTGAAAAAACAAAAAACAAAAAAAAATTGCAAGAATGGCACCATTTTACAAAACTCTTCATTATCTAGCTTAACAACTAGATTCTCTCACTTCCTCACTTATTATGTGTGACGCACATTTAGGTAGACTGAAGTATAGGCAGAATATCTGGCTTCACAGGTTTATAACTGGAAAAATAATAACTGCTTTTTAAAAATGTGTATTTTTCTTTGATGTCTACCAAAATTCAGGAGATGGTAGTTTCTCAAAGGTTAGTTTACGGTAGAATCTAAAACCTTATCACTGGTCTGGGGATGTAGTTCAGTTGTAGAGTGATTGCCTAGCCAAGTACAAAAATGGCCCTGGTTCTAATCCTTAGAACCACAAAAGTTGAAAACATATCAGTAAAATATGTACACTCAGGTACAATAATTGCATTTTGAATAGATCTTTGACCCACATAGGACTTATTTTCTTATGGTAAAGTCTAACAATGACTCCTGTAATTCATAATCCTTCTGCTTCAACCTCCTGAGTGCTATCATGACAGATATCACCATGCCCAGCCAGTTATTTTCAAATAACACATCTATGCATGTCTTAGAAAATAATGTATCACTTAGTTAAATATATACTCTAAATGATAAGCACACTTCATTATACAGTACCAAAAAACCATAGACTATCATCATCTATCTTCACCAGAAAGTTTTTAGTACTGAGAAGCTATGAAGTTCACAGCAGCAGGCCCAAGATTTTAAAAATCCTATTATGCCAGGTGGTGGCTCAGGCCTTTAATCCCAGCACTTGGGAAGCACAGAAAGACTGATCTCTGAGTTTGAGGCCAACTTGATCTACAGAGGGAGTTCCAGGACAGCTAGAGCTACATAGAGAAACCCTTGAAAAACATTAAGAAGATAAGACATAGATAAGTTTTGACCTGGAAAACATCCTGAAAGGATCTTAGGGAGACCCAGAGGTCTGTGAACTACATTTTGAAAACCACTGGTTTAAATGCAAACTACATTTAAAGACTCAGTATGTTGGAAGAGATTAAGTCTAAAACAATTTAGTAATAATGATCAAGAAATGATGAATGATGGAAAACACAATCCAAATGAGTACTGCCTCATTACTTTTTAACAGCATTTAGTATACATTAAAGTTATACAGTGGTGTTCAGACCACATCTCTCGAATAAACTGTAGTAAGAAGAATACTGTATCTGATCCAGTAGAATATATATTATTATCAAAAATAGTCAAACTGAATCTTTTAATTCTTTCAAGGTGATGTGTTTCAAGACTGAGATAAACACATGAATTAGAGGCTTTTAAATGAAAACTGGTGAAGCTAGTTCTCCACACTGAGCCAATCTCTCCTTTATTTTCTTTTTTTTACTCTACTTTATTTTTAGTTTTTCGAGACAGGATTTCTCTGTGTAGCTTTGGAGCCTGTCCTGGAACTCACTTTGTAGAGCAGGGTGGCCTTGAATTCAGAGATCTGCCTGTCTCTGCCTCCCGAGTGCTGGGATTAAAGGCATGTGCCTCTCTCCTTTATTTTGAAACAGATGTTAATGAACTCTTTCATAAATCTTTATCAGATTATGTCTCAAGGAAACACAGGCAAAATATTGAGGGAAGTTCAACTATCTCTTTATCCAATTAGTCTTTTAGAAGAAAAATAAAGAACATGGAAATTTTAGCACTACAACAAAGAATTGGAAAAACAAAACACACTGAAAGACCTCTGAAATGCTTTTAGAGAGGTCTAAAATTCCATGGTTCTATCAAATAAAAGCAGTCGAAAATTAAGAAGCTGAGGAATTCCACACGGGGAACTTAATTGTATGTCTCTCCCTCAAAATTATCCTCAAATATATTTAATGAATAATTTGTTTCCAATGAAAATGGTAGTTCATAGTAAGACACATTTGTCACTAACACACTGCAACCACAGATCCAATGTACTATATAGCTTATTATTCTAATAATTCTTTTGATTACCATCACCAACTTAAAAAAAAAACTCACTTTGACAGCAGTGAGAAGTAGGTCAATATTCTGGCACACACCCATACAGTCTACCTCCAAATCAAATGCTAGGACTTGTTTTCTGGAGTACATCAAATGCTGTTGTCCAGGGAATTGGTTTTGGAAACATTACACCTGCCAGCTGACTTATCAACAGTGTCCATAGAATTGACAACTTAAAAGCAAACTCAAAAATACACTACTACTGCCATCTATGGTTTAGGGTTGAACAATTTCTCTGATGCAAACAAATTTAAGGATTCAGAGTTTGCAATTAGGATGCAAAGATATAATTTTTAAAGAAACTTTTCAAAGTTAATTCATAATATAACAAAATTCTAGCATTTACTTGTATGAAACTTAAGAATTCATAATTTCTTAGTCTGGAACTATATAATGCCACAGAAAAACCACAAACTACCTCAAATAAAAATGTTTCCATTGCACAAAGGCTAATTTTCAAAAATCTTAAAACAAAACTTGTATTTTTAAGGGAATCTGGGTGTTTTCTCTTAGGCATAATAATAAATCCAGCTTGCTTACAACATGATAAAAGTTTTAAGTTCAATTATTCCTATAAGAACAAAAATTCAAAAATACAAACAAAGCTCTATTTTCCCAACACTTTTTCTCTCAATTTGCTTTCTCAAATGACAACCATGATAGCATGGAGATCAAACAGTTCTAGAAGTGCAGCTGGGGGTGGGGAAAGAAGCAATTCAGATCCCCAGAGCCAGCTGAGGAAATCCTTGTCCCTCCCAAGCTAAATCACTGTTAATTAGAATTGTTGAGTACACTAGAAAAGTCTTATTAAAATAATTTAAATAATTGTAGCCCACAGGAAACAAATCTGTTTTCTTCAGAAACTGCTCTAGAAAGGCCATAAGAATGGAATAAAATAAGCAAGAAATATTTCATTTAAATAAATTATACCTACTTGTTTCTAAACAATGGTTATCTCACAATGTTATGGGTTTGAGTGTTGTTTTTTTCCCTAATTCTCCATAACTTAAAGTCTAACACCCTAAACTATGCTGTAAACACTGGGAAACAGAAAGACTGGGGTTGATTTTAGGAATATTGTACAGCAAAGTTACATCCAGAGATGTTTCTAAAATGTACAATTAAGATAAAGATGAATCCAAAACTTCAGCTATAAAAACAGAAATTCCCTGGCTCTGTACCAAGCCACCTTGCAAACAATAACTCTGGCATCTCTGAATCCCACTTATCAAACAGAGACATCCATAAATGTTCAAGGAATTATCTAAACCAGAAAAACATTTAATGAGAAAAAAATTTTTTTGAATTTTTAATTTGACCTCAAGAATACAAAAGTTTGGGCTGGAGAGGTGGCTCAGAGGTTAAGAGCACTGACTGTTCTTCCAGAGGTCCTGAGTTCAATTCCCAGCAACCACATGGTGGCTCACAGCCATCTATAATGAGAGATCTGGTGCTCTCTTCTGGCTTGCAGGAATACATGCAAACAGAACACTGTAAACATAATAAATAAGTAAATCTTTAAAAAAAAAAAAAAAAGAATACAAAAGTTTTAAAGCAAACACTTTCCTTCACAACTTGCCTATTTTGGAAATGTGTTCAGAGTATTATAAAAAAAATGGTTATATTACACCACTACCCATGTGGGCACATTAGAAAGCTACCTGCTGTTTAAAACTGCTTCCTTGTTGAAAATGGAAGCCTCTTTATCTGCAGAAAGAGCTTTCTCTGATTCTGATGCCTTTTCATAAATTAAGATGACTATAATATGGTTTTTACATGCAAAATAAGTCATTTTCTTCTATTTAAGAGATATTTAACCAACTGTCCTAAAATTGTGTTATGACCTAGAATTTCTACCTTTGTCCCACAACCCCAGAGGACAAGGGAGATGAGAAATCAAGAAATACTGATATATATTCGTAGTTTTGAAAATCTGCATTTTTTTTCATTAGCTTCCCTTCTAACACCTTTCATGTACTTGTACAAACATACAACTTCTGCTACAAAATGTAGAATGAATTGTTTTCAAGCATTTGGTGAAAGATACATTGGAAATATGGTTATTTAACACCTCAGATTTCTCCTTAAGGAAACTAGAACGTTCTCAGTTGATTCAGAATTAAGTTAAATTTGTGATGTAATGTACTTGTTAATTTAAGAAATAAGCATTTGAAGCCGGGTGTAGTGGTGCACGCCTTTAGTCCCAGCACTCAGGAGGCCGAAGCATTCAGATCTCTGTGAGCTCGAGGTCAGCCTGGTCTACAAATCGTAGTTCCAGGACAGCCAGGGCTACACAGAGAAACCCTGTCTTGAAAAACCAAAAGAGAAAGAGAAAAAAAGAAGTAAGCATTTTGTTGGTAAAGTCATGTGAGGGAACATCCATAGTACTTAGCAAGCTCATTTTCTCCAAAGGATAATAATGGGAAATTATGTTCATAATTCTTTAAAATGGCCTATAGTCTTTTTGCTTTAAATATTTAGAAATCTATTCCCTCACTCTCTTGAAATAAAATGAACAAATGCTCCCTCAAAGCATTCATCTCCCTTTGAAATCCCAAAAGGGAGCAATCACTACTACAACTAAATGAGTTGGTTTGTTATGAAAACCACAAGCAACAGCCGAAAATAACAGAGTCAGCACAAGGAATTCCTGGAAGGGTGATGGTGCATCAAAAGGTTAGGGTACTCTGTTCTGATGGAATCATAAAAACATCTGGAGGACTGTAAATTCAGCATCAACGGACTTTAATTCTTGACATAGACCGAAGACCTCCTCTCTAGATAACAACTTCAGGAAAAATGAAAATGTCACCAAGATAAAAAGTTAAAGGAGGGTTGGGGATTTAGCTCAGTGGTAGAGCGCTTGCCTAGCAAGTGCAAGGCCCTGGGTTCGATCCTCAGCTAAAAAAAAAAAAAAAAAAGTTAAAGGAGTGCTTTTCTCAGAAATCAAACAATCTCATTTATCTTTAGAGAAAAATACTCCTTAGGAAGTAAGAAAAAAAAGTCCACTTTTTGAAAGGCAAACTTTATTATGTATTTTGAAAATTCTGAGCACTTTTTGGGTACTCATTAACATAAGCTATAAAAGACTACATTCACAATGCTAATTTTTGTACTGAAAAACAAGCTATGCTACAAAAATTTCATATTTTCTTTTGAATCAATTAAGCTGCCAAAAGTTCACATGTTTTCAACAAAAAGTATATATTTGTATCACTAACTTGGACTGGTGTGAAATATTAAAGACATTTTTAGCTTAACAGACTGTTCCTTAAGATTCTTTTAAATGGTTCTAATCAGTCGAGGAAAGATGAGTATTAACAAGTAATAAGATTGAGATAAAATTGCCACTCAGTTCTTTAACTGTTCCAATGAATAATTAATAACAATTGCATTGTTCTCTGGCTTCCCTTACAATAATATTCTCAAGTCGAACTAAAAGTGATGGCTGCAATAAAATCTGTCATCTAATAGTAAGCACAGGTGGGAACAGGAACTATTATTTGCAAACAGGAAGGCATTATGGAAATACACTAACAGGGATATCCGATAGATCTGAAGATTGAATTTAAAAACCTGCATGGCAAATTTTAGGTCAAGAATTACAACATTCACAGGTTAATACCAAACCAAATCTCCTCATAAATTAACATTTACAACTTCAAAAACTTTTAAAAAATCATCTTTGTTCTTCTAAACACTGTTCCTTTCTACCCTAACTATATTCCTTCCTTCCCCTTTTGTGACATGGGATTTTATTGATCTCAAACATGTTCACATTCAGAAATCAGTCCCCACCAGATGCCGGGACACCTAGATCCCACACATCATACTCATCTTTAAAACTCAAAGAGTTTTGAAAACATCACCATCTGATGACCATCATATCAAATTAACCAGGCCCTCTTCTAAACAGACTTTTCCTCTTAACTGGTTTAAAA
>CABHPQ010139294.1:2900-23345 GCA_902168405.1 Peromyscus aztecus
TGTGTGTGTGTGTGTGTGTGTGTGTGTGTGTGTGTGTGTGTGTGTGTATGCACCTACCTATCCACCTACCTACCTATTTATCTATCTATTAATCATCTATCTAGTTCACAGTACTGGGGATTGACCCCTTGTGCATGTTAGGCAAGTACTCTATCCTGAATTCTGTCCCCAGTACAGTGTTTGCCCAGCATATGTAAGACCCTGAGTGCATTCCAGCACAACACACACACACACAGACCTGATGATAACTTTTACTGTATATATTTTACTCCAAACATGAGTCCCTGCTTGGATGAAGCGTCCATGTGTCTGGACCTAGTTCTGTGCTTTGCCTCTATAACCCCTATGCCCAGCATCTCACACCTCACTTCTGCAGCTTGACTCAACTCCGAGGCTCAGCTCAACACTGACTATGTGGCTTGGCTGGAGTCTGCAAACACTGCCACTGACTGCATTCATATCTGATCTGACCTCTTTCACTGCCTCCCTTTGAACCCTTATTACAAGGCCTCTTTGAAACTCCTTGACTCTGTTGGCCTCCTGAACCCTTCATAGTCTTTCAGTTACCTACATGTATACGCACACACAGACATATTTACTGTGTGATACATAATGTGTGAGCTGAGAGTCCATATTAGCAGTTAAGATTGGAATGAAAGAGCCCGTGTTCACCTCAACTGGCTATGGAGGAAATAGGGGCTGCTTGACAAGTTCCAGCCAAGGAAACTGAAGTAGCTAGTGAGTTGTTATTCAGTAAATGCTGACTTTGCAGGAAAGTGTGTTCCTGTCCATGTTTCTGACATAGCACACTCACGGCAGTTATAGTGATGGATGTAAAATGATGCAAGTATACTTAACCACCCACCACTGGACCATACACTTAAAGATGGTTACCTTTCTTTAGGTAACCGCGGATTTCGGTGGTTTAGAGGTACAGTGTTTGCGCAGCATATGTAAGACCCTGAGTGCATTCCAGCACAACACACACAAACAGACCTGATGATAACTTTTATTGTATATATTTTACTCCAATTATTTTTTTAATAAACAAAAATGAAGTGTTAAGGACATCGGTTTTTATAGACTTGAGGGTGGCCAGGTGGTCCCATCTGGTGTGCAGGCATTTTCCAAGGGCAGATGCAGGGCACAGGAAGAGCAGGGCTAGAGAGGCAAATGATGTTTTTCTGCCTTATACCTGACTCAGCGATGAGCTAGCTACCCACACCTCCCCATTCTGCTCTAGACTCCTGCAATGGTTGGTGTTAACTGTCAACGTGGCTAGTTAGATCTTGATTAGGTTCATTGAAGACCCATCTTAACGGCGGGCAGACCATTCCCTGGGTGAGTTGAGCACAAACATGCATTTTATGACTCTCCATTCCTGATTACGGATGTGTGTGAGCAGCCACTTCAAGCTCCTGCTGCCTCAACTTTCCTATGGAAGTACTCAAAGTATGAGCCAAAAGAAACCCGTGCTCGCTGAAGGTGCACTTGTCTGGGCTTTTAATCACAGCAGGAGGAAAGGAAACTAATGTAACCCCACTCTCCTTCACCCCCACGGCTGTCGTTAGGCTTCATCGATGGTTCCAGTACTACCCTCTACAAGTGCGGTCATCTCTCCAGGAGACACACTTCCTCGGACTACTTCAAAGAAGCCTCATGTTTCATGTCAAGAAAATCCTGTGCATCAGCCACTGCCCAAAATCATCCCCAGACAGGCCGCTACTCTTTCAGGCTGCCTGCCTTAACTCTATCTTTTTATGCCTTTGGTCCGTGACTTTGTCTTCCTTCTAGCTTGCTGGGGGTGGTGGTGGCTGCTGTTGGACATTCAACTTGATGTTCTGGAAGGGAATGGGGATATAGGTGGGCATCCCCTGTGCTGCTGGAGTTGCTAGGGCTGGCCACTGAACCTGGCATCCTTGACCTAGGCTCAGACCTTCTTCAGTACGCCAGTCAAATAGACAAGCAATAGTGAGAGGCAGAAAGTAATCATTCAACATGGCCACATTATGAAGAAATGCCTCTCTAAGGCCATCCCTGAGTCTTGGCATGAGACTCAAGATTTAAATAGAGGGCAAGAGGTTTGCATAAGTAATCATCCCGGCTAAGGTTCAGGCCACCCATCATCATTAACACATCATTGTCCCTTGACCCCAGTGTGTTTTGCAAGGTGGTCTGACAGCTTGTCAGAATGATGTGAAATCTCTTGACTGGAGATAAGGCTAGCACAAAGTTTTATAGCCTTTTCCCCAGGAAGCTGAGATTCCAGAAGAAATACCAATTTCTCTGTTCTGTTGTTTCAGTAGTCTGGTAGCCAAAGGGAGGAACACAGTATCTCTTTAAATATTTATTCCTACCAGGATCCTTACAACTATGTCTCTCTACTGGCTGGTTCTTAGAAGGACTCTTGGAGAGGGCGGTGGTACCCTCCTAGAGTATCTACACCTGCCCCAAGGGACCATAGCCTTGACTTTGTGCTCTCCCTCCCTCCCAGGACCTGAGCTCCTTTGCCATGCCACTCCTGGATGGAGATGTGGAGAGTTCGGAAAAGCACTCTTCTCGGAAGGTAAGACTCCCCTTTCCAAAGCTTCTCACCACCACACCTGAGTTGCCCCAAGGCAGGCAGAGTCTGAGACACCCTTCCAGGTTTACTTTTATGGGGATCACACCAGCATGGGGCTTGGATGTTGCTGAGCCATCCTGAGACAGCTTGCCTCACAGGGCCACACCTCCTATGTTGCTGGCTGCTCCGATCCCCGAGTCCTCTGGGCTTCGCTCCTTCCTCCTGTCCTCACTGCGGCCTGCACGCCCTCACCAGTCTCCCCCAGAGTGAGTGAGTGATGTGGAAGAGGGAGATGAGTAGTGAACTGAGCTGGGATGCTGAAGAGCAAAGACAAGGCTGAAAGCCGTGAGGTTGAAAACGGCTGTGTTCTTTGGTGTTGTCACTACCTCAGACAGGAGTCTGTCCCGCCCACTGGGCCCATAGGCCTCGGGGCTGAGATAATCTCTCTCCTCTGACCTGTTCCCTGACCACACCCATTTGCCCTCCTCTCTTTAACTCACTGCTCTCCCCTTTCTCACAGCTTAGTTGTTTTCTACCATTAAAGAAACCATGACATAGCCAAGGGCATTGGCCATACAGAGCCAGGCCAGGAATGAGAAGTGATGGCGGTGACGGCAGGTGCGGGGTTTCAGTGGCCATCCAAGAAGCGGGTCAGGGCAGCCTGCAGCTTTCCCCTGCAGTTGGGAGGTGGCATCCTATCGCCCACTGACCCAAGCACAAAAATGACCACAGGGAGGGGCTACAGCATCTCCGGGTGGCTGCTGGGTGCTCTCCAGCCTGGGATTAGGGCACGAGTTCCCATCCTGGAAAAAGGGAGTCTATTCTCTGAGCATTTGAATCACATACAATTGAATCAACAAATTGGTTTAGGCCCGTGGGGCTCACTTGGCAGTCAGTCCCCGGCCCCACCCTGCCCTACCCAAACAACCTGATTAGCAGTGATTGTGCCCCAGCCAGAAAGACTGTCAGAAAACGGCCTGGGGCCTGGGCTGGCAGGCGCCGTCCAGCTCAGTCTGTAGTGTAGCCAGGTCAGGTCCTCTGGTCCTCTGCCCTGTTATGTTCCACAGAGCCTTTCCTGCACGGAAAACCCAAAAGGAACTGAGGCTGAGGCAGAGGTGCTTCAGTGGAGGTAGGGCTTTCGTGGTGGTCCCAGAAATCCAGAGAGAGGCTGTGGTTAGCACTACAAGTCAGCTGAGAGGGAAAGGTCATGGAGGTGTTCTTGCCTTCCTCCAACCTTTGCTCAGAGTGAGCCTAACCCATCCCGTGGGCCTGATGAAGGACCATGCCCAGGAGGAGGGGCTTGTCCTAAGCGGTGGTGCAGTGTCAGATGCTCTACAAGGCCTGGGACTACAGAGCACGTTCCTGTCCTACATCAGCAGTCTCCAGACGCAGCTCGGAAGCAGGGCCTGGCCTGAGCAGCTTTGTATGATGGAAAGAGATGCTGGTGCTGGGAACCGGTAGCTCCCGTGGGCATTGCAGCCTGGTGCCCCCTCCCGCCACGGAGAGCAGCTCCTCCTAGGCCTGGGGATACCTGCAATGCTCCTGTTTCACAGCCCTCAGGAGTCTCTAGTGTGGGTGACGGTCAAGGAGACCTTTTCAGGAGACCAGTGAGGTGATGGGCATCTAGAAACATTTCCATCTTGCCTCAGAAAGGCATGCCTCTGCCCCTACTCAGTTCTTCACGACATTGACCTTGCTCAAAAATGGAAACACCTGAGAGAACCTCAGTTCGATTCCTCCTTATGTCTGGCCCTTTCTGAGGACAGAATGGCAGAGGCCCAAGGTGAGTGAGGGATGCCACTTTCATGACAGAAGGGCATTGATGAGGGAATGGGTAGACCAGAGGAGGACAGGGCCGTGGAAACCGTGACACATCTACCCTCAGGAGCCACACTGGGGAGCCACACTGGATGCGTGAGGCGCTCACTCCCTGTGAGAGTCACCAGTCACTTCCACCTGTGCAAGTGTGGATGGGTGTGAAGCTGGGGCCAAGAGCTGTGTTCAAGACAGGATCTTACTTTTTATGTTCCTTTAAATCAACTTAGATATCACCCAGCCTCGTCATCTAACAAGGCTGATGGGAAATTCTTCTGCATCATTCCTGCTCCTAGGCTGCTCCAAAGATCCTGGGGACCCATACTGTACTTTGACATATTGTTTTTAGCTGCAGAAACTTCATCATGATGATAAAAAAAGACGCTGCCTCAATCATGACCGTTTTGCAGCTAGGCTGGACCTGAGTCCAAGCTGCCTAGTGCTAGTACAGCATGTCCCCCTGCACCTTAATATCCTGAACCCCAGGCTCGGGGGACTGCCAGCTAGGCAAGGGTCCTACACAGGACACATCCCATACCCGTGCTCTTGACTCCCCAAGGTGTCGATGGGGGAATGGGACTCCCATGTCTCCTCTCTACCCGCTTCCTTGTACCCTGTCCCCAAGAGGCAGCAGTTCTTTGTTGTCATAACGTATCTCTGTGTGGCACTCCGGTCAGCTGGCTGTGTGGCTCTCATATGTAGCTACCGAGTCAGAACTAGCCAAGGAGAGAGAATGAGCCGCACTGCGGTGACTAGTCAGCCAGGGGAGTCCGTGGAATGGCCCAGCACACACCCAACGAATGACGGGGTTTCCTCTCTGTGCATTGATCCCGTGGTCACTGCCTGGCCGCCCTCTCGTCCCTAGCCGTCTACATGTGTCCTCAGACAAGACAGCCTCTCTCTGAAAGCGCCAACAGGGCCAGGGGTTGTGCTTGCCAAAATGACTGAGGATGAGCTGGCATCACTAGGAACAGGTGCCGAAGGTGTCTGCAGTCCAGCAGGTGCAGGAGGGCAGGTCTGGGGGTGCACATGGCCGCCAGCACTGGCAGTGCCTGTGAGACTCCACAAGGAAGAACACCCATGTGTCGTTCACTTGCTCACGGGGCATGTGCCACTGGGCAAGGCTGCCGGCGTCACTTGATTCCTACCCATTGCTGGCTGAAGACTGATCGCAGATCCTCTCTGGAGATCAGCCACAGGGGAGCCCTGGAAACAGTGCCGCTGCCCCACATTCAGCTCTTCCAGCCTGAGGAGCTGGACTCACCACGGGACTCCAAGGCTGGCCCTTAGGTCCCCTGGCTTTGGACTTGCCCTCCCCGACTGCCTTCCTGGCTCCTTTCCCTCCATCTTCAAGAGCACAGATACCTTGTCTTGCTAATCCTCCTGGTCAGTCCTGAAGCTGGCCCCCACGAGGCTTCTCCCTCACTTTCTCACCCGCTGCCTCCCCTTCCGTTTGGTGGAAAGGCAAACCCAGCTAAGACCAGAGCAAGAGCCGGCCCCTCATCTCCGCTTCCTGCCTAGTGGCTCCCTGACAAACATGGAGTTTGCCCTGTCTGGGAAACTGCCTTAAAGAGCCTAAGTACCTCCTCTCCATTAGCTCCTGTGAAGCCGGGTACACACTGGGGAGTCTCACTCATACTCCGAGAATCATCAAGTTAAGTTGATCAGAGTATCATTTTGCTCCAGCTAGCCTAATAGCCTGGGCTTGGTCATCCCTGGTGGCTCTGGAGACGCCCACCGTCTGCTGTTCCCTGCCAACCCCTTCCAGGAAACAGGCAGGGAAGGAGGGGATCTGCAGGGTCAGGTCTCTGTAGGAGAGTCCAGTCAGGGCCCAGCATCCTCTGCTCTTTGGCCATTTTTAGGGGAAGAAGAAGGTCCCTTTTCTGGGGCTCTCTTCTCTGCCTGAAAGCTGAGTTCCTTAACTCCTGGAGGCCTGCAGTTCTGAATTTAGAATGGATTCTCAGTCAGTGGGTCTTCCTGAGTAGTTAGCCCCTATATCTGAGGCCTGGCTCCTTGTCAGATCCCACTCCAGAATGTCTCCTCTCCCTTGCCCATCATCCTGTCCAAATCTATGAAGACTTCAGGGTCTCCTCTGATCTGAGGTCCCCGTGATGGGCGGTTCTGCTGTTCTGGGCATCCCTTCATCTGCTTCATGCTGCTGGTGTTTGACCTTGTTCTGTGATCTCCGGAGGCCTGCTGCTTTCCTGTCTGCCTTTGCCTTCTCTCTAGAGCTGAATGCTGGCATTTGCCTGGTATACCACCTCCTCCTCAGGCCAAATTCACGTGCAAGGCAAGCTGCACACCGTAATAGGAGGATTGCTGTGGGCCAGTCTTCCTAAGGTGACTCCCTCTCTGGCCTCTCTGCCTGGCCTTGCCTCTTTGATCCCCTGGACGTTTCTGTAATGTTAGGAGGTGTATAGTTATCAGAGGTAAAGCTGCAGGCCTTGAGGTCAGAACACTCATCAGCTTTCTGGTGTCCACTGTGTTCCCAACCACCTTCTGCTATCAGACATGGTGGCATCCAGTGATGAACGGTGGACCTTCTATACGCCTGAAGCCAGTGCCTGCCTGGCTCTGGAGCCACGTGGTCTTCCACAGTCAGGGAGCAGATCCCGGTACCACGCAGCTCTCATAACTAAGCCATTCCTGAAACTCAGCCTTCCTCCTTTTCCACACTGCAAGTCCCTTCTCCTTTAAGGACCCTTGAATGCACAGTGATGCTGCTGGTAGACATGTGTGAAGGACCACCCGTGTACTAGGAACCATGCTAAACATCCCTCCTGTGTACCACATAGTCCGCCATCTTCGCAGCCCATGAAGCAGCCTAGAATCCCCATTATGTAGAGGAGAGCCAGATGCAGAGGGCCCAGCTCATTCATCCATCCACACTGACAGTGCAGAACTCATACTCATACTCATGTCTCTGTCCAAATCCTTGCTCATTCTATCACCGTCTATTTCCTGTATGTGTGGTTTCTACTGCAGGTCAGGGTCTCTTGGCTCCCTGTTCCTTACCCCATGGCAACCCACTCACCACCTGAAGAATCTCTTACTTTAAAAGTTCTTCTCAGAAGTGATCCTGAATCCCATAGGCAAATGGGATGGTGGCTATGAAGAGGCAAAGAATCTCACTGATCTTCATAATAAGTAGGAGAGGAGTTGATTTGAACTAACTTTTAAAACATTTTTGCCGGGCGTTGGTGGCGCACGCCTTTAATCCCAGCACTCGGGAGGCAGAGGCAGGCAGATCTCTGTGAGTTCGAGGCCAGCCTGGGCTACCAAGTGAGCTCCAGGAAAGGCGCAAAGCTACACAGAGAAACCTTGTCTCGAAAAACCAAAAAAACAAACAAACAAACAAACAAACAAACAAAAAACAAAAAAAACCATTTTAATGATTTATTTATCCTTATTTTATGTGCCTTGGTGTTTTGCCTTCATGCATATCTGTGTGAGGGTGCCAGATTCCCTGGAACTGGAGTTACAGACGGTTGTGAACTCCATGTGGGTGCTGGGAATTGAACACTGGACCTCTGGAAGAGCAGCCAGTGCTCTTAACCACTGAGCCATCTCTCCAGCCCCTGAGCATCTTTCTAAGGAGGTGGCTCAGTGATAAGATCCTGGTCACACACCAGCCTCTGACTCAGAGCCATTCAGGAAGGAGTTGGCACAAGTGGGTTCCGCTTCTCCATGTGACAACACCAGTTCCTTAAGGTCAGGTGCAGAATCACGAGTGGGGTTACCCTCTGGAGATTGATGGTCACTGGAGGGGCATCCCCACAAGGGCATCATAGTCTTTGAGATGCCTGATGTTGGAGCTCAGGGGCACCCTCTACTGGTGGGTCCACACATCCACCCTGGGGACTCTCCTCCTTAGCATAGCCCTGGTTGCGAGTGTACAGGATTTACAGATTTGGATCTTTGCCCCCTGAGCCTAGGACAGTTACTTTCTTTTCTGTTGCTGACTTGGGGTCCCCTTAGGTCCCTTTGGTCCCCGTGTCACAAGAGAAGCAAGTAATAGGACCGTAGTAAATCACCACGCATCACGTCATTGCTGTAAATCAGCCCTTGGGCTGGTGTTGCCATGTGAACACTCAAACAGCCCTGCAGGCAGAGGGCATGACTGTCCTTAGGTCACAAAGAAGGAAGCAGAGGCAACAAGACAAGGAACTTGTTGCTGCCCTGGTAAGGGGCCGAGCTGAGGTCAAAACCCAGACTGCAGGAAGCAAACTCCTAAATACATTCACACTGCCGATACTGAATGGCTGTGAGCTGGAGCCATGGCTTAAAGCTATGGGACCTGGTAATTTTCCAAACTGTAGTGAAGCATGAACCTAATTAGTCTTACTAATAAAAACCTGGAGTCAGATATCGAGGGTGAAAGCTGAAAGATCAGAGAAGCAGAGCAGCAGCCCCCTGAGAGTTCTTACCTCTACAAGTCCTCAGACTGAATGGGTCCTGTCTCTACATCCCTAGGGCTGGGATCAAAGGCGTGAGCCACCACCACCCGGCTATGTTTCCTTTAGACTGGTTCCATCTCATGTAGCCCAGGGTGGCCTTGAACTCCTGATCATTCTTCTCCCGAGTGCTGGGATTTAAGGTGTGTGCCACCACTGCCTGGTCTCTATGGTTAACTAGTGGCTAGCTCTGCCTTCTGATCTCCAGGCAAGCTTTATTTGTCAGAACACAAACAAAACATCATACAACGCTGTCGCTGTGTTTTTGAGTCATCATTGAAGTTTGGGGGTCTTGCTAGCACTTTTCCTGACTTCTGCTGGTGACCTCAGCCATTCAAATGCCACAGTAGCTTGGAGTGAAATCTGTCACCTCCTCATACCAGCATCCTTGCCAGTGAGCCCAAGGTCTAGTATGCATTCCGGATCATACAGGCTCATGCTTTTTCTCCTGAGTGGGGTGGGGTGGGGTGGGGTGGGGTGTCCTTTTCCAGTTGGGCCATCAGACCTGGGAAAGGACAAGTGAAGGACTTCAGGAACAAAAGCCAATATGGGAACAGTCAAGGGACGTGGATGGGGCAGTCAAGAGAGGCAGGAGTGGTGCTAGGCACCCTCTCCTCACCTTTACGGCCCCGCCCCAGGGCTCCGTTAGACAGCTACACAGGGTGACCAGAGGGCTCCAGGACAGGAGCTGAGCAGCCCAGGGCTGGGCGTCCATGGTACAGGCGCTGATGTCTGGACCATTCCATTGCCACCTCTGCGGAAGAGCTCAGAGTTGCTTCTCTGTCTGCTTGGTGAGGGTAAGAAGGACCAATAATGACAGGTCTACTGTAGGCAGAGTTCAGAGTGTTTGGAGCATTGTGACCTCACCCATTTGTCTGTCTTTCTGCAGGTGGACAGTCCCTTCAGCTCAGGCAGCCCTTCCAGAGGACTCTTCTCCAGGGGCGCCCAGCCCCGGCCCTCCAGCCCTGTGTCTGCTCCTGTGAGGCCCAAGACAAGTCCTGGTTCTCCCAAAACTGTGTTCCCATTCTCCTACCAGGAGTCCCCTCCACGCTCGCCGCGCCGTATGAGCTTCAGTGGGATCTTCCGCTCCTCATCCAAAGAGTCTTCGCCCAACTCCAACCCATCTACCTCTCCCGGGGGCATCAGGTTCTTCTCACGGTCCAGAAAAAGTAAGACATTGGTACTGTGGTTTCAGGTGGGTGCTGGGCTGTGAGGGACCTTCCGAACCATTGCCACTCGACCAAGTGGCATCAGAGCCACAGGGTAGCTGCTGGTGACGTGGTCTGAGCCATGACTTCGTGTACAGTGACATCCGTTTCCCTCTGCTGTTTACTGTCTGCACTGTCCTCCAGTGTGGTGAACTTGGTGGCGTGAACTTGGTAGCATGAACTAGAAACTTCCTGAGGTTCACAGTCTGGTTGGGGAGGGACAAACGTTCACTTCCAAGGCCAGTGTGCTGCCGGGTATGGCTCTGGTCCCTGGGGTTTAGGTCTGGGGACTTTGACTCTTGTTTTTGGAAGACCCTGAGTTTTTCTGTCTGGGCCTCTGGGCACCTGGAAACACAGGGCGGGATAGATTGGCTGGAGAAACATGAAGGAAATGCGTGTGTTGGAATGAGAGCATCCTTTTGATTCATAAGTCACTTGCGGTCTGAAGATAAATATTGTCCCTTGAGCACTGTTGATCATAATCAGAAAGGCCAAGGCCAGCTCTAAAGGAGGGGTGTATCTCACTTACTGTCCCGAGGCTGTGATAAAGTATCCTAGCAAAAGCAACTTAAGGGGAAAGGGTTTGTTTGGCTAACAGTTCTGTAGAGATGCAGTCCATCATGGTGAGAAAGGCATGGTAGCAGGAGAAGGAGGCTAGCTGGTCACATTGCATCCACACTCTGGAAGCAGAGAGTAAACAGCAAATCAGGCCAGGCTAAAACAAACAAATAAATAAATAAGATCTTTCGTGCCCCCAGTGACTTGCCTCTTAAAGATTCTACAGCTTTCCCAGACAGCCCCACAGCCGGGGACCATGTGTTCAAATGGGAGCCTGAAGGGGCCCTTCCACACTCAGATGACCACAGAGAGCATGTGTCCTTCCTGCTGTATCATCTTCCAAGTTTCTCTGCTAGTTTAGACCGTTTGCGTGGAGAAGGAACTTGCCACTGAATGTCAGAGGTCAAGGGTATTCCTTTCCCTCTGGGTTGCATTTCTATTTCTTGTCTTACAAGACTATCTGTGGAGATACTTCAGCCTTTCTGAATTATGAGTTATTACGAGAGTTTCCTTTCTTTACTGTTTTGTGTGTACATGTGGTCTGGGGGATATTGT
Source organism: Peromyscus aztecus (assembly GCA_902168405.1). Lineage (NCBI taxonomy): Eukaryota > Metazoa > Chordata > Mammalia > Rodentia > Cricetidae > Peromyscus > Peromyscus aztecus. The sequence goes on from CABHPQ010139294.1 coordinate 14,054, forward strand.
TCCTAATAGCCCAAAAGCCATATCCCTAGGATGGTAGCTCTTCTGCCTTTCCATGAACCTGTAAGACACAAACTATAATATACTGTGACTGAGGCATCACCAGTATGACAATGTTCCTTGAGGCCAGCATTACCCCAGGGAAAGTAGCTGTGCATTTACAAAGCCTAGTCAAGAGCAGAATGTTCCAGCACAGATGTTGAAACGTTCTAGAGAACTTCCTCCGATTTCTGGACTCCCTGAGATTCTCACATACAGTTGTTCCTCACTGTTTCACAAGGTATTGATTCCAGGATCCACTTTGGAGACTAACCCCCAAGGATGCCCAAGTCCCTTATATAACAATAATGTAGCAGTTGCATAAGCCTATATAATCCTTTCATACACTTTTAAAAAACATTTTTAAATCTTTCTATCAATGTTTTGACTGCACTTTGTGTCCGTATACCATGCATATGCAGTGCCTGAGAAGGCCAGAAGAAGTTCCTCTGGGACTGGAGTCACAGACAGTTGCCAACTGTCATGTGACTGCTGGGGATTGAACTCTGGTCTTTTGGAAGAGCAACCAGTGCTCTTAACTCCTGAGCCATCTTTCCAGCCCCCCTTCATATACTTTAAGTCATCTTTGAATTATTTATAAAACCTAGCATAATGTGCATGCTATATGAACAGTTACAACATCTGTAAACATATTATGCTGCAGTCTAGGGAAAGAGCTAGTAAGTCAGCTCAGCAGGTAAAGAAGGTGCTTGCCATCAGCTTGACAACTTGAGTTCCATCCCTAGAACCCATGTAAAGGTGGGAAGAAGGAGCTGACTGCTGTGGAATCGTGTACACTGTGAAGATTTGTCACTCAGGTTGGTTTAATAAAAAGCTGATTGGCCGGTAGCCAGGCAGGAATTACAGGTGGGACAACCAAACTAGGAGAATGATGGGCAGAAGGAGGGCGGAGTCAGAGGAGTCACCAACCAGACGGAAAAGAGTCAGACACACAAAATGGGATAGGGTTAAAAGCCACAAGCCTCGGGGCAGCACAAAGATAAATAGAAATTGGTTAAGTTGTAAGAGCTAGTTAGTAACAAGCCTGAGCTATTGGCCAATCATTTATAATTAATATTAAGTCTCTGTGTCAGTTATTTGGGAAGCAGCTGCTAGTTATTTGGGACCAGGAAAGCTCCACCAACAACTGATGCCACAGAGTTGTCCTCCAACCTCACTGGCACCTCCCCAGTTACACACACACACACACACACACACACACACACACACACACACACACTAATTTTAGAAAGAGTCTTTACATACTCTGTATAAATGCAATTAAAACATAGTTTTGGCCTGTGGTTGATTGCATGTATAGATGAGGAGGGCCAGCTATGCTCCATTGCATGACCCCTCTAAATGGAGGGACCAGCAGACCAGACTGTCTCAGCCGAGTGGTCTCATGCCTGGATCACTTACAGCTAGGCTGTATTTGCCTCCAGGGCTGTGGTCATAGAGCTTCATGAGCTGAGAAGCTTAAGATAGCATTGAGACATGTTCTCCTGAAATGCAGTCCCAGAGCCAAAGTCCAAAGAGAGGGGGTGGGCCCAGTTCCTCTGAAGGTACCAGAAAGGACTGACCGAGGAAATTTTTACTTTTTTTCTGAGACATTCCTGGCGTGTATATGTCTCTCTCTCTCTCTGTATGTGTCTGTGTCTGTCTGTCTGTCTGTGTTTAATAATTGTGGTCCCAGAGCTGAAGCCTCATTTGTGCCTGGCACGTGTCCCCCACTGCGCTCCATCCCCTGCCCTGTTTCACTTTTTTTAGTTGGAGACAGTATCTCAAAGCGGGCCTTGAACCACTGTGTAACCAGGCAGGCTTTCGGCCTGCGGTCCTCCTGCCTCCTCCTTCTGAGTAGCTGGGGTTACAGGTCTGTGTCACTGTGCTTAGCTTAAAAGATAAATACGTCGTTTAAAATGAGCTTGGTGGTAGGTGTTGTCTGGAAGCAGGGGAGAGAGGTCAGGGCAGGGACAGCGAAGGCTAGTGTTCACGATCAAAGCCAGCATCAGGGTGTTTGATGTGGCGGGGCTAGCAGATCTCCAGGTGAATGAGCCACGTGAGAGGCTTCCTGATTGTGTGAGGTGGCTGAGGGCAGACCTGGGAGACCCAGCTAGAGTTAGCCCAAGTCATGCATGTGATGTGTACTCAGTGCAGAACTGTGGGAACTTGGTGCATGTGAGTTTGTACTCAGAGTAGGAGTGTGTGAACTTGGTGCATGCAGGTGTGTGTTCAGTGCAGGTGTGTACATAGTCGGTGCAGGAGCAGTTTCAGCGAGCACAGGAGTGCATGACCCTAGGCCGACTTGCCCAATGCTGCGTGAAGACTACTATGTGAAGAACCAGGTCTTGCCCCGTGCCGAATACTGACATGAGTGTCTGTGTTCCCTAGGAGACCCCCCGCCCCCGCCCAGAGGCCCAGCACCCTCTCTCAGGGTCCTAGGCAAGGCAGGCACATGGAATGGCAGAATGGACCGCCATCAAACACCACAGATGGGAAATTCAAGTTGCAGACTGAGGGGCGCAGAACCCCCACCCTCAAGCAACCACTCCCGAAATATCTAGCCTCTAAGGCACAGGGAAAGGGGCTGGCTGGGAAGCAGAAAGGCTGGTGCCTCTGGCCCTCCTGCATGCCCTGAGAAGCCCTGCTGTGGGTGAGGGTCACAGTCCATGTCCTGTGCCCACACTCCAGGTGTATGTGTGCTCCTTGGCCCCTTCGCCTTCCAGAAACCAAACGCTGCTGCCGCCTCCTCCGCACGGGGCCCGCAGCCTGCGCCGGGCCCTGAGCCCCGAGCCCCAAGGCCGTGTGTGAGCTTTGTAAGCCTGGGTGTCAATTTGTCCCAAGTCAGCAAAGCAGACACCTGTCAGCAGCGTGGGGCTGGGGCCACATGCACTCTATAGGATGTGTCGAAAGCTGGGTACCACAGCTCCCCACCGTTGGAGGAGCTATTGGGTGGAATCACAGACACTGACCACAGACCCCTTTTCTAGCTCCCTGGGCAGGAGTTCGTTCATGCTGCCTCTTCCATTTCAGTCTTCTAAAAGGCCCTTCTGTGTTCAGGTCAGGAAGAAGGCTTCTCTTCCCCCATCCTCCTAGGCAGCTGTGGATTGGGCCTAGGAAGGATTATGGAATGGCCTGGGCTTCACACAAAGATGAAAACTGATCAGATTGAAGGAGAGGACTTGGCTTCTTGGGGGGAAGCCCGTGGGATGAGGGACTGCGTCGCAAATCAGGCCTTTCTCCAGGGCGGTGGCTCATGTCGTTGCCCTTGAACCGTGAGCTTTCCTCACACCCACCAGGTACCAAAGTGCGGGTCTGGAGCCGGCCGGAGCCCACAGCGGCAGGTTGCCGGACCCCTTCATCTGGAGTTTCAGCTGGGTCTGGCGTGAGGCCGGCTTGGAGAGTAGATAATTTATCTACTTTCCCTGAGGTTTGAACATCTATGCCTAGATTAAAGTACCCAGACGTCATATTGCTCCTCGCTGCCCCAGAATTCACTCCACAGCTCAGAGGGGCTTTCTGGTAATAGTCCCATGACACCCGCTGTGTCCATCGCAGGATGTCAGGCAGGCATTGCTCACTTCCCAGAGTCCTGAGAGGACTGTCCTGTCTGGTCTCTTTACCAAGAATAGCTGTGCGTCTGATCAGCTGCCCCACTTTTGTCTAGAGTGGACAGTAATCATCTAACAGCCCAGCTTTCCCGTCTGCCCTGCCTGCTCGTTCTTTGACCCACGTTCGTACAAAAGGACCTTGGGGGTGTGTCGGGCCTTATTCTGAAGCTGGTTTTGGTCCCCATTCTTGCACTGTCAACCTACTGTGTTTCTGTTTGGTTTCTGAAATGAGGTCCTACTGTGTTGCCCAGGTTGGCCTCCAAATTGCTATGTAGCTCAAGGTAGCCTCAAATTTATAATCCTCTGCCTTCCTTCCGCATACTGGGATTAAAGGGAAGTGCCGTCACACCTAGCTCCCCTTTTGGCTTTTTAAACTAGGAAGACAATTTATTGGGAGGATTTGGCATGTTTGGTTTTTAAAAAGAACTCAGCTGAGCTTGAGATTGGGGAAGGGAAGAAATCCTGTTGACTCTGGGGGACTTAATACAAGAATGTATGGATATTTAGTTTGTTTGTTATATTCAATCCAGAAAACCCCCAGGCTTATGTCCTTGATTCCTTGTATAGTATATCTGAGTAGCAAAGTGGGGATGTCTGAGTCACTCAGTGATGGATGGCCAAGGCTAGGTGATGGACTGATGGGGGCAGACAGACTCCTGAAGCGGCAGAAGAGAGCCCTCACTATCTAGAGGCTGACATCAGGGTGCTGGAGAAGCATGTTTAATCCATCTCTGCCCTGGGGAAGATCTGTCCCAGGCCCTTGGTCAGCTTACTCAGTCTCTGTAACGGTTTGGTTCTGAAATGTCCCACAGGCTCACGTTCTGGGCATTCCCTTCCCAGCTGGCGGTGCAGCTCGGAGAGGCTGTGGAACCTTCGGGTGTATCCACGAGAAGCAGGTTTCTAGGGACAGGCCTTTTAAGGTGATAGCCCCAGGCTGCTTCTCGATGCTCTCCGGGCTGTGAGGAGCCTTGGCGAAGCTGTTCCTGCTCCATGAGCTTCACCACAGACCTTCACCACCACGACAGACCGAAGACTTTGAAAATGCCCCACGTTTCCATCGTCTCTGCCCTGTACTGTGTCACGGCAGCACGGATGTGACGAGCAAGCGCTCCCTCCCTTGTCGTGTGGTCCTTAGCCCTGCTACACGTGTTCCTTCTCGTCTTAAGAGGACACCAGTCACGTGAGATTAAGGGCCTGTCCCACTCTAAGGTAATCCCACCTCGGGTAATCACATCTGCAGTAAAACAAGGCACATCTGAGGTTCTGAAAAACACATCGATTCGGGGACCGAATTCATCCACCCAGGTGCCAGCCTCGGCTACAGCTGACCTTCTTTGACCTTTGTTTTGTCTCCTTGGCATGGCTGAGGTTCTCATTTCTACCCAGGCTGATGATTTCTTCTTGGTTTTCTCTTTTTGTTACTGCTACTTGTTTTAGGGCTTGTTTTTGCTTTTGAACAGGGTCTCACAATGTGGCATAGCAACTCATGATCCCCCTGCCTCAGCCTCCTGAGTGCTGAGGTTACAGATGTGCTCCCATGTCTGTCCACAGTACAGCCTATAGGGGAAGCCACCGAGGGGGTTGAAAGCTGATTTATCCAGCCACAGTAGAGCCTGTAGGGGAAGCTGCTGAGGGGGGCGTCCCTCCATGGAGTTTTGATGATCTCGCAGAGACACGGGCTCAGAATGAATTAGAACTCCCAAGTGTGGGCGGAGGTGAGGCTTCCAGGGTGGAACTGGATTAGGATTAGATGAGAGCCGCGTGTCAACAGCTCAGGGTTGGTGGGAAGAACGTGGCAGGAGCTGGAGGTTCTCGGGCACAGGCTGTCTCACAGTGTGAGGAGGCTGTCACAAGTGTCCAACCCATTGATCAACAGGACAGCCCAGGGAGGCAGCCGTTGCTGATGAAGACCCCAGCAATGGGGTGGAGAGACGGCTTAGTGTCGAATGCTTGCTGCTCTTCCATAGGACCCAAGCTCAACTTTCTGGCACCCATGAGGGCGGTTTACAACCACCCATAACTCCAGTTCCAGGGTTTTGACCCTCCTTTATGTCTTCTGAGGGTACCTGCATCCACATGGAGAACACACACACACACACACACACACACACACACACACACACACACACACACACACAAACACCTTTTTAAATAAAAGACGACAACAGCCAAGCCCGCCTAGACAGTGCGTTATGATTTGGATTTTTAATGTCCCGACTGAAATGGGGGTAGGTGGTTCAGGCCCTCCACATACTCTCATTTCGTGACCCTGAGGAAGGGTCTTCCCACTCTTCTTCAGCCAAGGCTGAAGGGCCCCGGCTCGCAGAGCAGAACCTTCCCTCCTGCACCTTACCTGGGAGTCTTCTCTAGGAATCCCACCTTCCCTTGGAAGTAAATCCAGCACAAGCGTCTGGGAGGCCCCTAGGGTCCCCTCTGTGTGGCAGCCAGGGTGAGCACAGGCGCAGGGATCAGCCCTGTGCACCGTCAGCCCAGCCAGGTGGTCTCCAAGAGTTCAGCCTCACCCCTCCTCTTCTGGGTCGTGGGTTTCCTTTTCCACACGGAAGTCTTAGGTCAGTTCTGAGAAGTGCAGACACTCTGGCTGGGTCTTCCAGGCAGAAGCCGACCTCAGCTGTTTGGGAGCGTGGACTCCTTTGACGTATTGTCCGGACCATCGCTTGTGCCAGGAGGAAGCAGGTTACCACCCCGAGGCTGCCTTTCCAGTGTGGACCAAGCGCCACACACTCCCTGCACAGTTTGTCTGAGATCCCAACTTTCTTACCTTCCTTATTGGACTTTTAATTTCTGCGTGTGTGTGTGTGTGTATGTGTGTGTGTGTGTGTGTGTGTGTATGTGTGTGTGTGTGTGTGTGTGTGTGTGTGTGTGTGTGTGTGTGTGTCTGTGTCCACATGCATGCAGAGACCAGAGGCCAAAATCAGGTAACCTCCAGTCACTCCCTAGCTTGTCTGTCTGTGTTTGAGGCAGGGTGTAGATGAACAGTCTTGTTAAATAAGAAACACAGAGCCAATGCAGAGATGAAAGCCCAAGAGGTCAGACCTAAAAACCTTACCCTTCACTGCTGCTGTTGTCCTCTTCAGCAAGAGACCTACTTCCTGTCTGTTTGTCGTTTTTTTATAGACTTTCTATTCTGCCTTCTCATTGGTTGTAAACCCAAATACATGACCTCCTTGTCACTGCCTGTCTGTACAGACCTTCAGGTCTTCTATGGTTGGTATTGAGATTAAAGGTGTGTGTCTCCATGCTGGCTGTATCCTTGAACACACAAGAGATCTGCCTAGCTCTGCCTCCCAAGAGCTGGGATTAAAGGCGTGCACCACCACCGCCCAGTTTCTGCTATGGCTTGCTATTAGCTCTGATCCCCAGGCAACTTTATTTATTAACATACAAATAAAATCACATTTCAGTACAATTAAAATATCACCATAGCAGGGTTTCTCACTGAACTTGAGGCTAACCAATGTCACTAGGCTGGCTGGCCAACAGGCTTCTCAGGGACCCTCCTCTCTGTCTCCCAGCTGGAATTACAGCCACTGCACCTGCCTCCTTTCTGTCTTTGAACGCGGGTCCTCATGCCTGCGTGGAAAGCACTCTACTGACTGGGGTGTTTCCCGCTCCTTAGGCCCCTTTTAAATAAGACAGAGGTGTCTCTTGTGACTGTGCAGAGTGCTGAATGAACGCTGCTCTGGCCTCCCCTCCCAGCCCTTCCACTCTCCCAGTCTCCCAGCTGCCATTGTTGTCTCTGAGATTCCTTTGGACGGATCTTCCAGAAATGTCTTCCTCTCGCCCACCCCTGCCCCTCCCACCCCTGCTAGAAAGCAGTGGATCATCCAGCATTTTTCACCGCTGTGAAAGAAGCCGGCGGGACGGACTTGAGCCCTCCACCCTGCCGCCCTCCACCCCGTTGCCCAGCTTAAGTGACAGAGGCACCTGCTGGCATGCTTCTCTTGTAGTCTGCTGTGTTCCTACTTACACAGTTGCTGAAAAAGGAGATGGAAGTGAGTCTGAGATCTCTGTTTGAGGGTTCCTGGCAGGACTCCATACGCCTGTGGGCCGAGTCACCCACCACCATTAGGAATCACCTAGTGCAGCCACATGGTGACCAGTGGGTCAGGACCCAAGGGAGAGGGGGTAGACGAAAGTCAGGTTACAAGGCAGTGGGGGATCAGGCAAACTGACTCTATTGAGGCCCCACTGGGGGAAGGCTTCTGAATATACAATTTGATTTCATCCTCATAGCAACTATTATGGGTTGATTTGTGTCCTTCCCAACCCTAAATAATCTGTCGACTTCCTAACCCTGAGCCCCTCAGCATGCAGCCTTACTTGAAAATAGGATCGCTGCAGATGTCAGGTGAAGTCACTAGTTGAGGTGAAGTCATTAAGGGGGCCTTGGTCCAGTGTGGCTGATGCCAATAAAGGAAAGGCCCTGTGGCACAGAGACAGAGCTTGGTGTGACTCTGCCGTGAGCCAACCAACCCAAGGATGGCAGCAATGACAGAGACTGAAGACAAGGTAGCCCTCCTCCGTGGAGTCCCCAGGAGTCACGCCTGACCCACTCCTAACTGCCAGGACCTCCAGCCTCTGGATGGAGAGGGAACAGGTTTCCATTGTCATAGGCCACTCAGTTTCCAGCTGGGCCTCTGAGTGGTGACCATGCACAGTAAAGGGGCGTGGTACTAGGTCGGCCAGCCTCCTGACACTAGAAAGGGTGGGTTTCCCTCTTGCTTTCAGGGGAGGCCGAGAAGGAAGAGTGCTGACCTCAGCCTGTCCCTTGAGTGTCCCCACTCTTCCAGACAGGGAAGGAAGTTTGGAGTGGAGGCCTGGAGCCTGGAGCTGGGATCTGGTTGACAAGAGGATGAGAGGAACAGGTGAGGTTGGACACGGAGTCTTGGGGCTTGCTTCTCACAGGACACAAAAGAGATAACCAGGGAGCAAGTGGGTGGACACTGTTAACTGGTTTGGTAAGTATGAATGAATGTTCTGCTGGCTTGTTATGCAGTGTTAATTTGGGGACATACCTTGTTGGACCTCACGGTCCTAACTTAATCACTCGCCTTCCTGGAGTCAGCCGCTGGGCTTCTTCCGCGCTGTTTAGAGAACGGCCTGTTTGGTGTGCACATGCCTGTCCCGTTTGTTGTGGGGGACAGTCATGTTCTTCTCACATCACCCCTTAGCCCCAGCTCCCAGTGGGGGCTCCAGTTCATTCTGAACCTCAGCAGACCCGCCAGGCACAGAAGGCACGTGGCTTGCTCCAGGTCACAAAGTACGTGAGTTCCTTTTGCCAGACTCCCAGCACATGGAACAGTGCACCCCCCCACACACACACACATAAAACCAGTTAACCCTCCCTGGAAACCCATTCACAGAGATGCCCAGGGTATGCCACCCCATCTCCCAGGTGTTGCTAAACCCAGTCAAGTTGACGAAAGATGAACTCATCACATGAACCTTGGTAGTAGCAGTTGATGCATGTGAACTAGTTGGCCCCAGGTAAGCATGTGCCCAGCAAAGTCTGCCTTCCCCCACAGCCCCTGGAATTTACTCTTGGGAAGCACTGAACTGCTTGTCCTGGCCTTCAAACTTCTGACCTGATTTAAGACACTCTGTCCCTGGTGTCTCCTTTATGG
>CABHPQ010139295.1:0-12705 GCA_902168405.1 Peromyscus aztecus
TGACCTCTCTTTACTCTCAACCCCAATTCCAAGGAGACTAGGTAAGCATATCCTGGTGAAACCCTTTGCTTTCCTCCCTCCTTTGAAACCCCTCAGACCTCTAACCTATCCTCAATACTCTCAGCTCCCAGTAACCAGAAATATAATTTACCTGGACTCCCCAGTGGCCACTCGTATCAGGTCCACAGAAATTTTTCACACAGCCACCGCACTCTAGTAAAATCCAGAGAGGAAATAGAAACCAAGGAACAACAACATAACAAAAAGACAAAACACAACAAAGACAACCAGATATCAGCACCTAGACCTATGATCTTCCTAATCTCTGACTGCTAGATATCAGCATAAAATAATAAATAACAGACAGGACAATATGTTTCTACTAGAGCTCAGCAACCTTACCACAGCAGGCTCTGAATATTCCAACATAACTGAAGCACAAGAAAGACCTAAAAACAGCCTTTGTGAATATTATAGAGTGCTGCAAGCCACAGGAAATGCAATGGGATTCAGCTACTCTCACAAAAGGTACTACTTAGAAAAGTCAAGGACTTTTCCAAAGGTCAAGTCATGGCTTAAGAAGTCTTGGTGATATTTTAGCTTTTGTATATGTATTAGCTGGTTCCTATAATGATTTTCTTTTGTGCTTCCAAGAACTCCTAACAGTATATTTATCTAAAATACCTATCAAGCATCCAAGACTGAACAATCTTCTGAACTAAGGTAATACCCTTATGGAAACACCACCTGTCTCCTAGGTCAGGCAGATAGCTTTATTTTTTGTGCAATTTATGGTGAGACCCTCCTTTCTTATACAGCCTTACTAACATTATAGACTCCTAACTTCTTACCTAACCACTTCTAGGAATGTGGATTGAGCACATAAATTCCCTTTTTGATATACTAACCAATATTATCTCTCAGTTGACCTCCTCCTTTAACCACTCCCTTTTTGGGTTATAAAAGAAAGCCTGACAGTCACTGCCTGAGGAAAATTCTTAGCTGCCTTTATGACCCTGTAGGAGTTCAAGCCTGGCTGGAGGGGGAGGATTGCTGTTGCTTTGTTTATAACTGAACACCCTAGAGAACGTGAGGACAGAGAACTGAGAGGGATAAGGAGGATTTTGACTAGAGAACTTGAGGACAAGATGGAAGATGAGGAAGAGCCAGATGGGGAAGTACTAGATGGGTAAGAATGAGGTGAGAAGACCCTAGATGAGGCAGAATTAAGATGAGAGAATTAAGGTAGAACATAGAGGGGACAGCAGATAAAGGTAGAGAGAAATCAGGCAAGAAAGGAGCTAGACATGAGAGCAGAACTGAAGCTGTGTAAACAGAATTTTATCCCAGAGGAATAAAGTAGATGGACAAAGAACTTGGTGTACTTAGATTCATTTCCCGAAAATAATTCTCACCATTCGTAGTTTCTCTTCTAGGCCCCTGGGAAGAATATTATTAAGGCTGGTCCTTTAATAATATTTGAAACCTGGTGCCCTTGGGTACCCAGACCCTGAAGAGTAATCAACCAAGTACACCCAAAAAGGAGGGGTGTCCTTAAAAAGGAAATAAATAAATAAATCCCTCAAAGAAATTTAGGAAAACACAGACAAGACCTAAAAATGGAAAAAGAATCAATAAAGAAAACACAGGACTGAGTTTAATCAATAAAGAAAACTGAGGAATTCTGGTAATGAAACATTTAGGAATTCTAATGGATACCACAGATGCAAGCTTCACCAACAGAATATAAGAGATGGAAGAAAGGATCTCAGGCACTGAAGGTATGATAAAAGAAATGGATACATCAGTCAAGAAAATGTTAAATCTAAAAAAACTCCTGACAGAAAACACACAGGAAATCCAGGACACTATGAAAAAAATCAAATCTAAGAATAATAGGAATAGAGGAAGGAGAAGAAACCCAGTTCAAATGCCCAGAAAATATTTTCAGCAGACTCATAGAAGAAAATTTCCCTAACTTAAAGAAGGTGATGCTTATAATGGTAAAAGAAACATACAGAATACCAGATAGACTGGACCAGAAAAGAAAGTCCCTTTGACACATAATAATCAAAACACTAAGTATACAGAACAAGGAAAGAATATTAAAAGTTTCAAGGGAGAAAGACTAAATAATGCACAAAGCCAGAGCCATTAGAATTATACTCAACTTCTCAATGGAGACTCTAAAAGCCAGAAGGGCCTGAACAGATGTGCTGCAGTCTCTAAGAGACAACAGATGTCAGCCCAGACTACTATACCCAGTAAAAATTTCAGTCACCTTACATGGAGGAAATAAGACATTCCATGATAATCCCAAATGTAAGCAATATTAATCTACAAATCCAACACTACAGAAAGTTCTAGGAAGTAAATTCCAACCTAAAGAGGTTAACTACAACCATGAAAACATAGGGAATAAATAATCTCATACCAGCAAAATCAAAAGAAGGGAAATACACACACACACACACACACACACACACACACACACACACACACACAACCACCACCACCAAAATAACAGGAATCAACAATCATTGGTCATTGATAACTCTCAGTATCACTGACCACAACCTCAATGACCTCAACTCCTCACAAAAGACACTAATGGATGCAAAAACAGGATCCACACTTCTGCTGCATCCAAGAAACAGACCTCAACATCAAGGATAGCTAGTACCTTAGGGAAAAGGGTTGGAAAAAGATATCTGAACAAATGGAGGATGAAATGGCAAGAAATAATGAATCTCAGGTTTGAAATCAATAAAATAGATACAAAGACTCAATGAAACAAAGAATTGGTTCTTTGAGAAAAATTGACAAGATAGAAAGCCTTATCCAAATTAACTAAAAGACAAAGAGAAAATATCCAAATTAACAGAATCAGAAACAAAATGGGGGATATGATAACAGACACCAAGGAAATCCAGAAATTCATAAGGACATATTTTAAAAACCTGTACTCCACAAAATTTGAAAAATCTAAAAGAAATGGATAATTTTCTCAATAGGTACCACTTACCAAGGTTAAATCAAGATCAGACAAGCAATTTAAATAGACCTATCATCCCTAGTGAAATAGAAGCAGTCATTAAAAGTCTTCCAACCAAAACAAATCCCAGGACCAGATGGTCTTAGGGCAGAATTCTTTCAGATTTTCATAGTAGAGTTAACACCAATACTCTTCAAATTATTTCACAAAATAGACACAGAAGGAACATTGCCATATTCATTTTATGAGGCCATAGTTACCCTGATACCCAAACCACATAAAAACTCAATAAAGAAAGAGAATTATGCACCAATTTCCCTTATGAACATAGATGAAAATAATAAAATACTTACAAACCAGATCAAATAACATCAATATCATCCACCATGATCAAATAAGCTTCATCCTTGAGATTTAGGGATGGTTCAAAACACACACACACACACACACACACACACACACACACACACACACATACACACACACACAAAACAATCAATGTAATCAATCATATAAACAAACTGAAAAAAAAAGGAAATACATGATCATTTCATTAGATTCAGAAAAAGCCTTTGATAAAATCCAGCACACCTTCATGATAAAAGTCCTGGAGAAATTAGGGATGCAAGAGACATACATCAAAACAATAAAGGCAATGTACAGCAAACCCACAGACAACATTAACTGGAGAGAAACTCAAAGTAATTCTATTAAAATCAGGTTGTCTACTCTCTCTAAGCTATTCAATATAGTACTTGAAGTCTTAGCTAGAGCAATAAGACAACTGAAAGAGATCAAAGGGATAAAAATTGGCAAAGAAACAGTCAAGTATCTTTATTTGCATATGACATGATAGTATACATAAGTGGCCCTAAAAACTCCACCAAAGAACTCCAATAGCTGATAAACACTTTCAACAAAGTAGTTGGGTACAAAATTAACTCATAAAAGTCAGTAGCCCTCCTATATATAAATGACAAATGGACTGAGAAAGAAATTAGGAAAACAACACCTTTCACAATAGCTACAAATAATATAAAATATATTGGGGTAAATCTAACTAAGCAAGTGAAAGACTTGTATGATAAAACATCAATTCTTTGAAAAAAGACACTGAAGAAGATATTAGAAAATAGAAAGCTCTCCCATGCTCATGGTTTGTTAGGTTTAGCAATTTACAGATTCAATGCAATCCCCATCAAAATTCCAACACAATTATTTATTGATCTTGAAGGGATAATTCTCAGCTTCATAAGGAAACACAAAAAGCACCCAAGATATCTAAAAATATCCTGGACAATAAAACAACTGATGGAAGTATCACCATTCTTGATTTCAAGTTGTGCTACAGAGCTATAGTGAAAAAACAAACAAACAGAAAAACAGCATGGTATTGGCATAAAAACCGACACATTGATCAATGGGATAGAATTGAAGACCCAGACAACATTCCACACACCTATGGATACATGATTTTTGATAGAAAAGCCAGAAATACACACTGGAAAAAAGACAGCATCTTTAACAAATGGTGCTGGTCAAACTGGATGTCTGCATGTAGAGATTGCAAATAGATCCATACCTATCACGATGCATAAAACTCAACTCCAAATGGATCAAAGACCTCATTATAAAACTGGATAAACTGAACGTGATAGAAGAAAAAGTTGGGAAAACCTTGAACTCATTGGCACAGGAAAAGAGTTTCTGAACCAGACACCATTAGTACAGACATGAAGTTCAACATTTAGTAAATGTGACCCCATGAAACTGAAAGCAAAGGACTGTCTTTTGGGCAAAGTGGAAGCCTATAGAATAGGAAAAGATTTTTACCAATGAAATTCCTAAAGAAACTCCATTTTTTTTTTGGTTTTTCGAGACAGGGTTTCTCTGTGTAGCTTTGGGTCTTTCCTGGAGCTCACTTGGTAGCCCAGGTTGGACTCAAACTCACAGAGATCTGCCTGCCTCTGCCTCCCGAGTGCTGGGATTAAAGGCGTGTGCCACCAATGCCCGGCCAAGAAATTCCATTTTTTTTGGCTAGGCTTCTACCTTGGTACTCACTTGCCATTTTCTCTGACTCCAGTCCATGAAACATAATTTCCTAATAACCCTGACTCAGTGACACCCCCAAAATGTACAACTGTGACTACTGTTATGATTGACTAACTGCTTTTTTGGCTTCTGTAACATGCTTACACAGATACCCAAAGATTATTTTGAGTCACCTTAACCACTTGGAAGAATATGACAGTTTTTGCTTGCTTTCATAGATATTGAAGGTGTTCTTGTGGCTTTGCCTTGGGGGAAAAAAAACACTTCCCCATACTCTTCCTTCAGGACATGCCTGAGATTTGGCATTATGGCTGTCATCCTATGAGCAGTTAATCAAAAAATCTTCTAATTATAATTAGATTGAGTCTATGCTCTTTTTCCAGGGGTCAGAAACTCCATAGCATCAACTCCACATTCAATAGAGAGCTAATATTCAAAATATATAAAGAACTCAAGAAACTAGGTATCAAAAACCCAAATAATCCAATTTAAAGATGGGGTACAGATCTAGGCAGAAAATTCTCAGTAGAGGAAATTCAAATGGCCGACAAACACTTAAAGAAATGTTCAACATCCTTAGCCATCAGGGAAATGCCAATCAAAATTACTTTGAGAGTCTATCTTACACCTGTCAGAATGGCTAAGATCAATAATAGGAGTGACAGCTCATGCTGTCAAGGATGTGGAATAAGGGGTACGCTCATCCATTGTTGATAGAAGTGCAAGCTTGTACAGTCACTATGGAAATAAGTGCAATGATTCCTCAGAAAAATGGGACCCAATCTACCTCAAGACCTAGATATACCACTCCTGGACATATACCCAAAGGATGCTTCATCCCACCAAAAGGGCACTTGCTCACATTTGTTCATTGTGACTTTATTTGTAATCGCCAGAAACTGGAAACAACCTGGATGTTCCTCAGCTAAAGAATGGATGAAGAAAATGTGGTACATTCACACAATGGAGTATTGCTCAGCTGTTAAAAAATGACATCATCAAAGTTGAAGGAAGAGGGATGAAACTAGACAAAAATCAACCTGAGTGAGGTGTCCCAGACTCAGAAAGACAAATATTGTATGTATTTGCTCATATGTGGATATTAGTCATTAAGTAAATAATAGGTAAGGTACAATCCATAGACCCAGAGAGGTTAGGCATAGAGGAAGGGACAATATCGGGGTGGGGGGCACACATTGACCTCCCAGGAAGCCCAAATTGGAACGCACATAAAACAGAATAGATTTTATGGGTGGACTGGGGGCAGGGGGAAGAGGAATGGGAGATGGCATTGAGGAAGGGTATGCTGGGAGATGGCATTGAGGAAGGGTATACTGGGAGATGGCATTGAGGAAGGGTATGCTGGGAGATGGCATTGAGGAAGGGTATGCTGGGAGAGAGCTAGAATTGAGAGGTATTTGAGGCTTGGCATGAAACCTAGTACAGTAGAAACCTCTGGAAACATATGAAAGTGATCCTAATGAAGTCTCCAAATAATGAGGAAATAGAGTTCCAAATGTCCTTTTCTTTTCACCAAATGAAGCTTCCAGTACCAGAACTGGGGGTTACATTTAATTGAGTTGTTGACCAAAAGGGTCCCATGGAAATCCAAAAATACAAAAACAAAGCAAAACCCAGGCTGTTGCCAAGACAATAGGTTCCTCTCCACAAGTTGACAACAAGGTCAGTTTGCTAAAGAAAATACCCACAAAACCCATTGAACATGGAGAGGTCAAACTGGTACTTCCATAGAACCTCTACCCCTGCATTCTAGTCTCTGGTAAGCAAAGGTACTCTGTAGACTACTTACTGAAAGAGAAACATAAACACCAATCCAGCCACAAACTCTTTGATCTACAATGCTGTCCTGACTGCAAAATATGCTAGGGCAATAGTGGTACAAAGCTTGTGTGGAGCCAGGACCTGTCCTTGGTGCATGGGCTGGCTTTTTGGAGCCTGGGGCCTATGTTGGGACACTTTGCTCAGCCTTGGTGTAGGGAGGAGGGGACTGGACCTGCTCAGCTGAGTCTACCAGGCTGGGCTGACTCCCTAGGGGAGACTTTGCCATGGAGGAGGTGGGAATGGGGGATGGATTGGGAGGGGGAGGGCTAGGGGGGAGGAGGAAGGACGGGGGAATCCATGGCTGATATGTGAAATTAAGTTAATTATAAAATAAAAATATTTAAAAGAAGAGTACCTAACCAACAGTTGATGTGACTTAAGGTCCACTCCATGAGATGGAACCCACATTGGACACTGCTTGGGTGACCAAGAATCAGAGAATAGACAACCCAGAGACTTAGAGTAAAACCAAATACTACTGTACTTTAAAATAAAATAGTAGTGATAAAATGACTACTAATGATATTCTGCTCTCAGATCAGTACCTTATTCATCCATCACCAGAGACACTTCCTATGGTAGCAAATGGGAACAAATATAGAGATCCATAGCCAGACATCTTACACACACACACACACACACACACACACACACACACGGGGGGGGCGGGGGGGAATAAGAGCCAGAGGAGTTGGAGGACATCAGAACAAGTCCTCTAAATCAACTGAGGAAGGCTCATATGAACTCACAGAAACTGAAGCAGCAAGGACAGAGCCGCAGGGGTCTGTACCAGGTCCTCTGCATCCATATTAAGCCTTCAGTATATTATTTAGAAGGGATCCTGAGTGAGTGAGCTAGTGGACCACTGGCTCTTGTGCCTTCTCTTGGGCTCTCCACCTTCTGTTGGTTTGTCTTGTCCAACTTCAATGCGCTGGTTTTTGTTTTATTTTACTATATTTTATTTTTCTATGTTTTGTTGTTCTTAGAAGTCTGTTCTTTTCTAATGAGACAGAAATGGAGTGGACCCAGATGGGAGGGGAGGTGGTGAGTAACTGGGAGGAGTGGAGAGAGGTAAACTATAATAAGGATATATTGTATGATGAAAGAAACTATTTTCAATAAAAGGGAAAATTAACCTACAGTATAAATATTTTATATGTTAAATAGCCTTAATATATATTATAAAATTCTACCTAAAATTGTGCTATCTCATAACAGTTTTATTTTGTCAGTTGGCCATTATGACTGCAAGTTTCCTTTTTTTATGAGCATCTTAGCATAATGGTTAAACAATGAGACATAAATCTGATATCTATCTAGAAGGTGCATGAACTCAGGGAAAATATTATATTGCTCTGAGGCTCAATGAAGTGAGATAATGTTATATATTATATAAGGTTATTGTGTGGTTTAGAAAAGATAACATATGCAAGAAACCTGACACAGGGTAATAATGATCTTGGTGCTAACAGTGGCATCTAATGAGACTGCATGATCTCCATCAGATAATTTTGCATAAAATAGCATTTTTCACACTCAAAACAAGATGAGAGGGCAGGGATGTAGCTCAGCCAGTGAGAAGGTGATTAGCACGCATAAGAGTCCTGGGTTCTAGCCCAAGAACAATGAAACAACAACAGTAGCAGATGGGTGAGATCAACTGACTCATTTAAAGTTTACAGAACTAGCAAAAGGCAAAACCTTGATTCAAAATCCATAGTGTTGGCTATGGCAATATAGAGATTCACAAGTGCTGTGACTAGTCAGCTGGGAGATTAAGTCTACAGTAATAATCACTCAAACCAAATAGACATTTGTGGTGGTATTGTGTTCCCCAAAATACTGTGTACTTTAATAAACTTATCTGAGGTCAGAGACAGAACAGCCACAATATTAAACATGAGGATAGACAGTGGTAGCATACACCTTTAATCCTAGCATTTTATTAATAAGAACTTTTAAGACTCCTGCTACATCTGGCGCCCAACGTTTGTGCTACGAATTCTTGAAAAGACCCGAGCTCCCGAGCTACACTCGGCCGGTTGTGGTGGCGCATGCCAGTAGGATTTACTGAAGGAGACAGAGGTAGGAGGATCCCGAGTTTGAGGCCGGGCTAGGAGGCTTGGGAGAGGCTTCGGCCTGGGCTGAACCACAAACAGTGGTGGGACCATGGAGGCAATGGCTGCTGCTCCACATTGCTGGCTGCTTCTCATCATGTTGGTGACTGCGGTGATGCTGCTACCTGGGACGAAGAGTTTACTACTTCTGGTTCAGAGAAGAATTGCCAGGACCATTGTGTTACAAGAAAGCATCGGCAAAGGTCAGTTTGGAAAAGTTTGGCAAGACAAATGGTGGGGAGAAATTGTTGTGAAGATTTTCTCTTCTAGGGAAGAACATTCATGGTTTCAAGAGACAGACATTTATCAGACTGTGATTACTCCAAACCACAGAGGAGGCACAAAAAAAAAAAAAAAAGTTTGCAGTGAACCATGACCACGCCTAACAGTGACTTTGAAATCTCCAAAAAGGTGACGGAATCCCACAATGATGATTCCACAAGGACTAAGGTAAAGAAAGCTATTAAGTTGATTAACACCAAGGAAAGATCAACTTTGTACTACAAACTGTTTAGGACAATTTCGAGATGACTAGCTGAGATGATCCAGCCTGACAGACTACTCGAGCAAGGACTTATGACAAGCCCTAAACTTTCCTATTATACAGAGACTGGATAAATGATACAGGAATTGACAATTAACCTAAAATTTTTCTTTTCAAGATTCCCTAAAGATATCTTCACCCCTAGAAAGCAAAAAGAAAAAGAGAAAAAAGATATGAGATAGATCATTGAATCTACTCTGAGAAAAAAGATAAAGAAATAGTAGGATAAATAGGTAGATCACTGAATCTACACTGAAGAAAAGGGGGAAGATATAAAAATGACAAAAGATAGACTACTGAATGTATTATGAAAAGAAAAAAGAGAGAATATGGATATGATAAGATAAAAAGGGAGATTTTGGAATCTACTTTTAAAAAGGAACTACTTGTTTTAAATAGGATAAGTAATGAAAAATTTTTGTCTGAATTTGTTGAATATTACTGGACTGGACATTGGTTATATATATAATGGAGTTTTTATCTGAATCTGTCAAATGTTTATGGACTAGACATCATTAATGTAATCTTGACTGTGTATATTGTATATACTTATTGGATAGTTTTTCTTGTATTAGTTATAAGCTTTTTTAATTTTAGACAAAAAGAGAGGAAATGTGGTGGTATTGTGTTCCCCAAAATACTGTGTACTTTAATAAACTTATCTGGGGTCAGAGACAGAACAGTCACAATATTAAACATGAGGATAGGCAGTGGTAGCATACGCCTTTAATCCTAGCATTCCAGAGACAGAAATCCCTCTGGATCTCTGTGAGTTCAAGGCCACATTGGAAACGGCCAGGCATGGTGACCCACGCCTTTAATCCCAGAAAGTGAGCCTTAATCCCAGGGAGTGGTGGTAGAAAGCAGAAAGGTATATAAGGCGTGAGGACCAGAAACTAGAGGCATTTGCCCTAGAGAGGCATTTGCCCTGGAGAGGCATTTGGCCTGGAGAAGCATTTTGGCCTGGAGAAGCATTTGGGCTGGTTAAGCATTCAGGCTTCTAGCAGCAGTTCAGCTGAGAGTCATTCGGATATGAGGACATAGCGACTTCCAGTCTGAGGAAGCAAGACCAGCTGAGGATCCAGCAAGGTGAGATAGCTGTGGCTTATTCTGTCTCTCTGACCATCCAGTGTTCACCCCACTACCTGGCTCAGGTTTGATTTTATTAATAAGACCTTCTAAGATTCATGTTACAGACATTACAAAGTTCCCCCAAGCAAATAAGTTAATCTGATGCAGGATTTAAGAGGCAGTTTCTGCCTCCCTAATTTTTTAGTCAGTAGACTATAAAAAAGTACACAATGTACCTTTGACTGAGTAAAATAGTTATCCTCCCAGATGGCTGCAGCAGGAGTGAGTGTTGGTCACTGTCAGATCTCAAAGCATATATTGGCTCCAGTCAAGTTTTGGGAGAAAAGTTGGACTTTTTCCCTTTAACCCGCACTTTCTGTTTTCATGGAGCCACTGTGGATGAAATGGACCACTTCTCAGCATCTGAGATGGGGAAAGGGTGCTGTGCTATGAAGGAGGAACCATTGCAAACAAGCTCCAGATTACACCATGAAGATATGACAAGTTGTGGGCAGCTGCTTTGTTACAAGAAGAGACATCAAGGCCATCACTCTTGCTGATCCCTGCACCTGGCATCCCAGCCTCCCCCACTGCAACTCAGTAGATGAACTATGATTGGGCATCATTTGAAAAGTCTGTACAATAGTACAGAAAGAAGGAGAGGGAATCCAAGCGCATGCATAAGATCACCAAAACCTTCTAGAATGCAGAGATAAATGCCAGAGAAGGCTTGCAGTGCCATGTCAATGGAAAGAGAGTGACATCTACATAAATGTGTGTGAAACTGACCTGTGGTTTCCCAGTGAGGTGAGCATGCACTGTGGCTTCCAAGTCCCTGGTTCCAGCTTGTCTCATTCCCTCACTTCCTCTTGCCCCTGTATACATGGTGACTGTCCACACACACCTTCTGGCCTCAGGACTGTTGTACTTGCTGCCCCTCCTTTATCTGTGCTTCTGTTACAAAGACACCTCCTTAGAGAAGCCACCAAGGGTCATCTTTGTCACCTACTCTGCCCTTCATTCTTCTTCATCCTCTTATTCAGTAACCCTACTAATAGATGTTTTCTGACAGTATTGTGTATTTCTGTTGTTGAAATAAAATGTTCTGACAGAAAGAAATCATAGGAGACAGGGTTCTACTTGCCATACAGTTCCTGGAGGCTGCAGTCTAGCACAGGAGTAAAGCCTGCAGCAGGAAGCTGGCTGGTCACTGTATTTTGGAAAATATGAGCAGGAAGTGGGGCCCAGCTATGCAGCCTGAAAGCCCACCCCTAATGTCCCACTTCTCCACTGAGGCTCCACCTCCATCTTCACCTCCTAAAAGGACCACAGCTTTTGGAAACAGGTAGAAACCAAGTGTTCAAATATCCTACTATGGGGAACATTTCACATTCAAACCACTGCAAGAGACATTTTTTATTATCTTAAACATTACCTAATACACTTCACAGGTATTTTATGAATCAAATAAATGATCAAATGAGTGAATAAATGCATGAATGAGTTTTATATGCATAGAGACATGTCCAGAAATAAGTCCTGGGAGATTATGTTAACGTTACTTAGCTGAGCTACTTTGGAGGGTGGAAAGGCTTTACTTTTCCTGATCATACTTCAACACTACCCAATTATTTTAGAAAATACCTTTTAGTCTCAAAAGAGAGTGTTGCCATGAAGTCATGTTTCATCCCTGTAGGAGCAGACAGAATTTATGAGTTAAGCTTTTGTAAAGGTGTATCAAGGCCTGGACACCTCTTCTTAGTGAAAATTAAAATGTGCTTCACCGTAACAAGAAAATGCAATTATGAGTTTTCTAAAAGTTTCTGTTTTTAAAGTGCCTTTTAATTTAATAATTGTTCTATTTTAAAGAATTCTTTGTAAAAAGTCCCTCTGGAGTTGAATGTTTTGGCAGTGTACATGGAATATTTTTCTTTTAAATTGGTGTATATAGAGTAGTAGGCTGGATAAGCATATACTATATTTTAAAAACACTCCCCACCTATTACTCCCTTGTTCCCCCTCACTTTCCCATGTTCCTTTATCCCCTTTGTTCTTAGATAACTTCACTTCTACTTTCATGTCGT
>CABHPQ010139295.1:17705-30296 GCA_902168405.1 Peromyscus aztecus
ACAGACCCAACTACACAACTGTCTCCTGTATGCAGAGGGCCTAGTCCAGTCAGAGGGGTCTCTTGGATGATAAAGACCCATATGTAAGAGCTATGCCAGACAGATGTAGATAGGATGAAATAGAGGAGGAGAGAGCAAGTTCAGTATGAGATTTTTGAACCAGTTGTTTGAACAGTGGTAGAAGTTGTCACCATTTAAAATAGAGGATGCCAGTCCCAGCCCTCACATCTGGCAGAAGCTTCCTACCCACCAGAGGCCAGGTCAGCTCCCTGAAACCAAGATAACACTGCCCCCTCCATCCTGCCGGCACCCACCCAGTATAGCCCCAACTGCCCTTCCTCTCCTCATCACATATCCCAGCCCATACCTCTGGCAGAAGCCTTCTACACCATCAGAGGCCAGGCTAGCTCCTTGAAAACCAGGTAAGCCATCCCCCTACCATGCCCCCACCTTGCCCCAGCTGCCCAGCATAGTTGATGCACAAAAAGTTCACACAGTACTCTTACATATCTTGAGATAAGATTTATACTTTAACAAAAGTTTTAGAGAGTTAAGCCCAAACCAAAAGAATATGAAATGAGTAGCTGTGGTGATATTTGTAATCTAAGGGATAAAGCTTGCCTGAAGATCAGAGGACAGAGCCAGCCACATAGTTAGCCACAGGGGTCAGGCAGTGGTGGCACATACCTTTAATCCTAGCACTTGGGAGGTAGAGGCAGAGATCTGTCTGGATTTCTGAGTTCAAGGCCACATTGGGCTACACAAGACTAAACCAGTCTAAAAAAGAAACAGAGCCAGGCAGTGGTGGCACACACTTTTAATTCCAGCACTTGGGATCACACACCTTTAATCCCAGCACTAGGAAGGTTGAAACAGGAAGTGATATGGCTGGGCAGAGAAAGAAATATAAGGTGGGAGGAGACAGGAATTTGATCTCTTGCAGAGGCTCTGTCAGGGTTAGGAGTTGGTGAGGTAAGAGGTGGTGGCTGTGGCTTGCTCTGCTTCTCTGATCTTTCAGCTTTCACCCTGATATCTGGCTCTTGTTTTTATTATAAGACCATTTAGGATTCGAGCAGTAAGTAACAATAGTCCCCATTGGGAATAGGCTGTCCCTTTATTTGTTTTGTTCTCCCTTCCCTGTCATATAGTCAGGTGGCTCACCTGGGACAGGGACAGAGATTTTAGAGGAAACCTTTAAATAAGCATGCTTGGGTCTAGAGGAGGGGGAGCCATACCCCAACTCCAGAGCCAGCTTTGAATTGAAGTGGGACAGCATAAAACAACAGTCTAATGCCACTCAAACCTAAAAGACATCTGAATCCTTATAAAAATGGGATTCTGTAAGCTGATAACAAAGAACGCTTAGGAAATTTTGAGTCCTGGCTATAGACACAGTAATCTGCAGAAGGGAGCTGAGAAAAGCGCCAGCCAGTGAAGAGTGCGTGCACGCTGCAGCTGGCCTACTCCTGTGCTTTCTCTCATTCCTGCTAGGTCCAGCTCCCAGCTCCCATTTTGTAACACAGATCCATCAAACATAACTTAAAAGACAGGACATTCACACAGTGTGGAGTGGATACCAGATGGAAAAAAAAGCAGAGAATAGAGAAAGCTTGAATTAGGGAATGGGAAATCTCTTTCCATTTTCCTGATCACTCCCAGTATTTGTAAAAGTCCTGAATAATATTAGAATCTAGGGTGTCATTAATTAGCCATTTGGAGTGGTTATTTAAGGGATATTGAGGCCATATTTGATTATAAAAATCAAATAAATTTGGAGCCCTTCAGGTCTGGTTTCAGGCGAAGAGGCTGGAGGTTTTCTATAAGGCATCCCAAGGGGGAGGAGAAGGTAGGGAAGACATATTTCCATGGGGTAGGGGTGGGGTGGACAGATCACTGCAGCCTGTAGTTTAAGGGCATCCCCAGGACTCAGGAAGGACCTAATGAGGATCAAGCCATTCAGTGGGTCATCACTGCTCTCAATGGGGTTCATGGCTAATAGCATTATTAGGGGACTTAGTGTCTAGTACCAGTACCAGGGCTTTCAATGAGGCCCAAAGGTTTACCTAGAGGCAATGGAAAGCTGAGTTCATGGATAAGGTCTCATCCATGAGAAACAGTAAGGGAACTGAGTTTCAAAAGCCACAAGGGCCTGGAGTCACTATGAGATTATGAGACGTTCCTAAGGAAAGATGGGAGAAGGCAGAAAAGGGACCCAATAGCCTGGTTGGGAATGAGGAATCTGCAAAACTCATCTCTAAGTGTGGGAGGGATGGGATCAGGTGAAGAGGGCCAGCATAGCCTAAAGATCATAGCTTGGTGTACCTCTGCCTCCAAGAATACAAGAGAGGAGCTAGGCACTCAGTGGTCACTTCCTAGGACTCAGAGAAGCATTTACACTGACTGAAGGGGAGAACTTACTGAATTGTGACTGGTGAATGGGGTGCCAAGCGATCAGTGACCTGGAAGGTGAGTCTGTTGTAGGTGGACTCAGACCCCAAGGGGGAGCACAGGTATCAGGATAGCTTTTCTGTGTTATGGCACAAATGTAAATGTTATAGCTCTGAAGGAAAAAGCTTCCCCAACGAAAGTGTTGTAACTCTGAGGGGAATACCACAAAGTCACATTGCACAATAAACCTCACACAAGAGGTTTACTGGGAGAGACACAGGAAGGTGGCTGCCTCTGCTCAGGCAAGAAGCAGCATGGAATTGAGCAGGCTTTATACCAAGTTTCTTGGGGGAGGAGTTTTCCAGGGTGGAGATTTCAGAGGTGGGGATTGCTGAGATTTCAAGCCAAGTCTAGGGGTTGGTGGGATTTTGAGCTCAGAGATTGATGGGTTTTGGTAGATTTTCAAACCCAGAAGTGGGCTTGGACCTTTTACCCTACAGTAAGTTACCCCTCACCTATATGTCTATAAGTATTCACAATAAAACTCATTGGTTCACCAAGTTAGACTTTGGTAGGTATCTAGACTTCGATGGTACCCATACTTTGGCCTGTAGTGGACTCTCTCTTTGGGGTGAGTAGGCATGTGTGTTTCATCTCTCCCCAAGAAAAGTTTTGCCACACAACAAATTGAAACTCTAGGGAATAAAGGAGCTAACAAGAAAGGGAAATGGAGAGAAAAGTTGCAGGGTATGGGGCAGAAATGGTCAACATACAAAGTATACTTGAATGAGCAATAAAAAGGTAATTGTAATAAGCCACTCACTCTGTAGATCTTTATTCAAATGCCACCTTTACCAGGAAGGCTTAAAATAAAATTCCAGGTTCCTTCATGCTTAGCTTGTTACAAGAGCCCTAGACTGTAGTGGTATTTGCTCCACCCATGGCCTTGGGCTATAGGGCCCGAAGGAGGCGGTGCTTCCTGCCCTTGTATGTGACCTCTCTCTCTCCTGCCTGCTTCCTGATCTGACTGAACCACCAGGGGGATTTGCTCCCAGTCAGAACAGAGGACAACTTCAGCTATTTACTCTGTTCTGTATTCATGAATGTATTTCCTCAATTAATATCTTAATAAATCCCCATTTTCCACAAAACAGACTCATGTGGATTGATCGTAATAAATGGCACCCACATGACAAAAAGACTCCCCATCCCCTGTGGCTCCTGCCCACAGCCTCCATGCACTGGTCCAGGTTTGCTCGAAGGCTCATGTGTTTGCTGCAAGCCTGCCTCACTAGCACCCCTGAGCCTGAGCCGCTTGGTCCCAACCACATAGACCCGAGGCCCACATGCCCCGCTGGGGCTACTTCCGTGATCAAACCCTTATGCCTGCAGGAGGCTGCGGGTGAGTTTCTCCACCCTACAGAGCTCACACACAGCCCAAACCCCCAGGAACTGCTCAGGTGACCAACTGCATACAGCAGCCGAGCTGGTGGCCAGGAAGCTCATGCCCGAGCCAGGCAGATCATGTGGCAGTGGTTCTTGTAACCACTGCCAGAAGAAGCATGTGCATTCTGCAGCTGATAGAGCATTGCATCAGGAGAGAAAGCTGCTCACACTAGGCACCTTTCTACTTCTGTGCTTGTAGCAGCCTGGATCAGTCAGAGACCCCTGCTGGTTGGAGACTACCAGCAGACTGTTCCTTTTCTTTTAAAACTGTTCAGTGTAGCTGCTGCCAACTCCAACTTTTGAAACTCCCACCTCTGCTGCCACCATTTTGTGTGCAGCTACCACAGCACACACAGCCAGCCCCACCGAGTGTCTGCAGGTGTCCCAGGCAGCGCTTCTAATTGTTTGGTGTATTGCTTCATTTGTTGTGATCCCAGCAGCTCAGCCCAGTAGTCACAGATAGGGGTTGCCTGGGTTAGTGTTTGATTCACAGAGCTCATTCAGGGAGCTGAGTCAGCTTGCACCAGACCTGCCTTGTACACTACATCTCCGACACCTGCAATATCTGTTGACCAAACATCACTACTACACCCAAAAACCATCGCAAAAACTGGGACATCTGGAACACCTAGGGCTGTTAGAACCAGCTCTCAAGGATTTCATCTGAGGTAAAATTACTCGATAATTTTACACCTTAAACTGATTAATAAATAAACAAATTAATAAAATTTTTCTTTACAAATTTTGAATATTTCTCAAAAAATGGCAGACAATGTCACCACTAAGGAATTTAAAAACTTTTTTGTTTGTACTATGAATGGAAATTTATAGGATATATACAACCTTCCTGGGACATACACAATGTTCATCATACTAGCAATTAGCATAGTGATTAATTTCCTATTATTGAAAAAATGGCTTAATAATAATAGCAAAAATGAGAAATTAATGAGATTGATACAGGCTTTACAAAGTGGTAATGAAGACTTAAATGGATTCTTTCTAGGGAATCTGTTAATTTACCACAAGAACGTCAAGCTCTGCAGAGGTAATGAGGACTTAAAAAGACAATTTTTTTCTTTGGAATCTACTAATTTACCACAAGATCGACTAATTTACCACAAGAACTTCAGTCTGTTAACAATAATTGGACAACCAGATTTAATTCTATTGATAAAAATTAAATAATTAATGGATAAAACAATAACTCTTCAGAGTAATCTTAGTGCCATTCAGATAATTTCTAAGGAGGAAAGATCATCACTAATTGACAGAATAAAGTCTTGGGAATCATATGTTTCTGATGAACATAAAAAATTGTATGACTCCATGAAATCTCCAGAATCCTTTACAACAGAGGAGGTTCAAACACTTCAACAGGTGATAATCTATTTCAAGATCTGGAAGAGTCTTTCAGTAAGGATAATAAAGAAACGAACAATCAGAAGGGCCAAGCCAAACAAGTAATAACATCACCAGGTGCATCTTATAAAATGACTTATCCTGTCACCATCTGTGAGAAGACAGCAGATGTACACATCCTGAAGAATATATAGAATATATCTGGCAACCTATTCATATGAGGGATTTAAAACACATTAAGGAGGCTGTAGTTACCTATGACATACATTCAATATCTGTAAAACAGATGTTAAATATGTGGTCTTCTAGAAATAGAATTACCCAGATGATGAAATCAGTTAATCTCAGCTGTGTTAGAATATAGCCAGCAGTTACAATGGAAAAGCTGGTTGAGAGAAGAAGCTAAGGCCCTTGAGCAGTAAGCTAAAATTAGAAGGTTTGAGATCTCCCAAGATGAAATTATTGGTGAAGACTGTCACTGATATAAATGTACAAGCTACCTTTGATGAGCATACACTATCCCTATGCCATCCAGCAACTTTAAATGCTTGGAAAAAAATTCCAGAACCACAGAAACCAACTGAGCTATATACAAATGTCTTCCAGGGGTCAAAAAACCATTTGCTGATTTTTTTTTTTTTACAAAGACTGACCAAGGTTATAAACAATGCAGTTTCAGACCAAGAGTTAAGACAAGTATTAACTCAGTCTTTGGCTTTTGGTAATGCTAATATAGAATACAAAAGAATACTTAACACCTTTAAAGTTCAGGTCAACATCTTTGCAGAAATGGATTCAACATACAAATGGTGTTGAGTCTCTCAATTATGGTAATGAGGCTTGGATAGAAGAGGCGATCTCCAATGGTGGAAGGAGGCCTCAAAGTATCAAATGCTTTAACTGTGGTACCCAGGTCATATAAGAAGGAATTGCACACAGGGTGCTCCTAGAAGCAATGCTTCTTCTAGAAATAACCCAGACAAGAGACCACAACATTCTGGATTATGCAGAAGATGTGGCAAAGGCCGACATTGGACCAATGAGTGCAGATCAATAAGAGATATACAAGGCAACCCTTTACCAGTGGGAGATGCCTTGGGGAGCCTCTTGCAGGCCCCCAAATTGAACATGGTCCAAACCTTACTGTAGAGAAAATTCCTCCCCAGAACAATTAAATAACCCAGTGCCTAATGTAAAGAACGATATTGCACTGGATGATAGAACAACATTGACAGATGGATCAAAAATTCCAAAAAACACAATAAAGTGAATATTTTGGCAGACTTCTACAAATTAACAAAGACCAAAGCTTAGAGTATGAATTAACAACATTGTCCTGGAAGGACTGGTAGACACAGTTATGGATGTGACTATAATTACACTAAAATCATGGCATCCAAATTGACCTCTTCAAGAGGTAGATTACAATTTCTAGGGATTGGAACCTTATCTCAGGTAAAACAAAGTTCAAAATGGGTTGAATTCATAGGGTCTTAAGGACAAAGAGAAAGGCTGAAGCCATATGTGGCAAATGTAGCAGTAAATTCTTGGGGCTGAGATCTGTTACAGCAATGGAATACCCAGATTAAAATGCCTTCAATCTCAAAAGTGGAATATAGACCAATTTTTGTTTGTGCAAGTAATAATATAAGACACTATAAAAAAAACAACCATCAATCATTCAGGTTGTACATAAACAGAGCACAACTGATGTTGAACTCTCAGAAGTACCAATGGCCCTACCTTTAAAATGGATAACTGATAAACCTGTGTCTTGGTTGTACAATGTCCTATGACACAAGAGAAACTACAAGCTTTAGAACAGCTGGCTCAGGAGCAGTTAAGTATTCAACACATTGAAGAATCTACCAGCCCTTAGAATTTTGTATTTATTATTAAAAAGAAATCTTATAAATGGACAATACTGACATATCTGAGAGCCATAAATAAAGTAATTCAGCCTATGGGTTCCCTACAGAATGGGATGTCCTTACCCTCTCTGTTACCCAAAGAATGGCCTTTATAGCTATTGAATTAAATTATTCTTCACCATACCTCTACAAGAAAAGGATAGAGAAAAATTTCCTTTACATTACCTACTTATAATAATTCCCAGCCAGTCAAGAGATATCAATGGAAGGTCTTCCCACAGGTAATATTAAATAGCCCCACCATGTGCCAATATTTTGTGCAAAAACCATTGGAAATAATTCATGCAAAATTTCCACAATCTACAATCTACCAATATATGAATGATGTCTTAGTAGATCCAATGTGAGATACCTTAGAAAGCATGTTTGAAGAAGTAAAGAAAGTTTTTCCTTGTGGGGGAATACAAATTGCTCCTGAAAAAATACAAAGAGGAAATTCTATTAATTACTTAGGATATAAGATAGAGCTACAAAACAAATTAGACCCCAAAAAAGGTACAACTCAGGAGAGATCAACTGCAGACCCTTACTGATTTTCAAAAATTGTTAGGAAGCATTTCCAACTTACAGACTATCATTGGAATAACTAAAGATGGACTAATAAATTTGGCTTATACCCTAAAAGGGGACAAGGATTTAGATAATCCAAGAGAATTATCAGCTAAAGCTGAGAAGGAATTGGCTCTAGTAGAAAAGAAAATCTGACAAGCAAATGTGAATCATGTGAATCCAGAATTTAACTGCATTCTGGTCATACTCCCCTCCAGACACTTCCCCACAGGGATTTTGATGAAGAGGGAAAATATTATATTGGAATGGATATTTCTACCATGTAAACCAAGTAAGAAGTTAAACTTATGTAGAAAAGATCTCTGATTTGATTCTAAAATGAAAATTAAGACTTTATCAGTTAATAGGAATGGACCCAGCAGAAATTGTAATACCTTTAACTAATGAGGAAATGTCCTCTTTATGGAAAGATAATAAATACTGGCAAACAGCCTACAGTAACTTTTTGGGAGAGATTAACAATTGTTATCCCAAAAGCAAGAGAATAGAATTTATAAAAAGAACTGAATGGGTCCTTCCTCACATTGTATGGCAAAAATCAATCTCTGGAGTCCTCACGTTTCTATACTGATACAAATAAATCAGAAAAGGCAGGATATAAATTAGGAGACTTAAGTGGCTCAAAGCCCCTACAATTCTGTGCAAAAGGCAGAATTATATGCCATTCTTATGGTACTAATGGGCTTCACAGAACCTCTCAATATAGTTACTGACTCTCAATATGCAGAGAGAATTGTTTTACATATTGAAACTGATGAATTTATTCCTGATAACACAGAATTAGCTTCACTATTTATATAATTACAGGAAATCACCAGAAATAGGGAAAAAATATATATATATATATATATCTCCCATATGGGTCTGCCAGGCCTTCTAGTACAAGTAATGCTGAAACTGATCAATTACTAATAAGTAATGTGATAGAAGCCTCACAGTTTTGTAAGAAACACCATGTAAATAGCAAAGGCTTGAAAAAGGACTTTTCTATCACTTGGCAACAAGCCAAGGAAATTGCAAAAATATGTTCTACTTGTTCCTTCTATAGCCAAACTCCATTACTTGCATGAATCAATCCTGAAGGTATACAAAGAAATAAAATTTGGCAGATGGATGTGTTTAATTTTCAGAATTTGGAAGATTAAAATATGTACGCTATACCATTGACACCTATTCAGGATTTCAATGGGCAACTCCTATGTGTTCTGAAAAGGCTGACTCTGTGATTATACACCTATTAGAAGTTATGGCCATCATGGGAATACCCGTACAAATTAAGACAGACAATGCTCCAGCATATGTCTCAAATAAAATGAGACAGTTTTTTGCTTATTACAATATAAAGCATGTTACAGGTATACCACACAATCCTACAGGCCAAGTAGTCATGGAAAGATCCAATTGAAGTTTAAAGCATATGCTAAATAATCAGAAAGAGGTAACAATGACTCTTAGAAATAGATTACATAATGCTTATTAACCTTGAATTTTCTCAATGCTGATGTGAAAGGGACAGCAGCTGTGGAGAGACATTGGACAACAGAAAAAACTCCTGAGTTAAACCAATTGTTTACTTCAAAGATGTGTTGACCTTGGAATGGAAACCAGGGTATGTCCTACATTGGGGAAGGGGTTTTACTTTTGTTTCTGCAGGAGAAGAAAAGCTATGGATACCAACAAAATAAATAAAAATTCACTTTGAACAGGAGAAACCCCTTGATGATAAGTAATAGCTCAACCACCAATGTGACAACTCTATAAGTTTTAAGAAAAACTCAACAAACAA
This sequence comes from Peromyscus aztecus, assembly GCA_902168405.1. NCBI lineage: Eukaryota > Metazoa > Chordata > Mammalia > Rodentia > Cricetidae > Peromyscus > Peromyscus aztecus. The sequence goes on from CABHPQ010139295.1 coordinate 27,189, forward strand.
GGGTCAGGGAAGGTTTTTTTTTGTCTTTAAGGGATAATATACCCATCTTCAAGAAATCAAAAGGCCTTGGACACCCAGAAGTCTATAGCAGAAAAGAAGGACCTGTTGGTACTAATATAGTCTACAGGGTAATATTGCACTGTCTAACATCTATATCTCTTTAACTCTAGAAAAATTGTGGTCCCAATTCAATTACAAATCAAGCTGGTTTTGGAGTTGAAATGTGGCTCTCTCCTTCTCTAACCCCAAGCATGTTGCTAAAAGAAAAAAGTAGGAGATTCTGTCTCATATTAGAGCCAACTGGTGTGAGACAAAAGAAAACAAATCTAAGGACCATTGTTATCAAGATTCTATTTCCCTCCATGCTTATTCTTGATTTCTCAGAATCCTTCCTCACATGTCATGTCATCTTAAGATTCAAACTTTTCATTTTGATATTAATAATGTTCAAGTTTTCCACAGTGAAAAATAAGTCTTTCTAATAACAATCTCTGAAGTTTCTAGAAAGAATATGGGGCCCCTCAACAGCGACTCTACTCAGTTCAGAAAGATGCCATGGTACCTAAGAACATTACTCAATGATCAGCCTTGAACTGATAATTCTTCAGGACAGTTCCAAGAGGAGATGGTCATACTACACTTCAGGCCAGAATTTCAGACAATCTTACCCATTACTCTGAGACTGGATGCAGACTTTACAGCTAGTCCTTTTGGGACCTAACTATCTAAGCTTTCTTACAGGACCTCACAGAGATACCATCACCCCTAAACAGCAGAAAGCAATTCTAAGAAAAGGATGCACCTTTCCCAAAGGTTTCATTTTTCTCAGGGTTATGGATGGATAGTTATAGGTTTAGGAACAATAAAATTTAGACTCAATATTCTCCTTCAGAAAAGAAAAAGGAGAATGGATAGGTATAGGATATTAAGGTAGATTATTATATCTACTAGTAAACTGATTTAGCAAACTATCAGCCTTGGATAATTTGCACTAATATTGATTCTTGTATATTTGATACAAATGTAAACTATTCTTATATTCCTATTTAAGATAATTTGTATATTGATACAAATAAAACTATTTGTCGTGTATTGTACATATATTTCTACTCCTGTTTGAAATATTTTGCATATTGATACAAATGTAAAATTGTATTTGTCATACTGTATGTATGTTCTACATCTGTTGAGCATATTTTGTATATTGATACATATTAAGGATATTGTTGTCATATTGCATATTTCACTATACATTTCCACTTCTGTTTAAGATATTTTGTGCAATGTCACAATTTTGAGACATTGTCCTTTTACAGTATATCTGCTTATAAACTGTTTACTTTGTTAATGTGTAGCCTTAGTCCTTAAGTTATTTAAGTAGATAAGACTTACAGAATTATAGTCACCCATGCTTGTCATTTCTATAATTATGTTATTTAGGTTCTCCAGATTTACAGAAACATATGTCAGATGGATAGGTAATCTTCAAACACTCCATAGACCTAGAGAAAATGGCATTTAAATGTTTTGATAACTTAGAATTCTATTGAAGTGAGACATAATTGCTCCTGGAAGCACTGATCTGATCCCAAGAGAATGTTGGACTTCTAAGACATTTATGTTTAGAAGTTTGTCTTCTTCGCACAAAATGGCTTGCTGGGCAAAATGGCCTGCCCTTGCCTCGACTGCTAATAATATGAATGCTGTCCTTTCTGGATGAGCAGCATACAAGGAAAAGCAACTACTGAACCTTACCAAGACAAGGTAACATGGTATTTAAAAATTCCTGCTTCTGAAAATGGTCTGTCAGATATTCTAGGCCTGTAGGTGAGTTAGATGCCACAATGATGCTGAGAAACTTTAGGTGACTGTCCAGGCTGCCAGCTGTCTCAGTCTGTTTTCACAAGAATTTTGGAAATTCCTTGCTTGCATTTTCTGCTTTCTCAGGTATTATTATATTTCTTCTCAGGTCTTTGATGTTGTTGAAGACTAGATAGTTATAGTTATAATCTTCTCATATCTTAGCTAAAACATATTAAATACTAGAGTTAAAATCTTCAGGTTAGGACAGCAATATATTGGAGTAATCTCAGTAATTTGCCATTTACCTGCATTCTGGACATTTCTGGACATTTAGCCTGTCTTCCTTGTTTGATGTTGTTCTTGTTGGTTGTAGTTCCATTTCTGTTTATTATTACCCTTTGTTTTTCCTAGACAGTACTTGATAATCATTCTTATTGTATATAGTTTGCATTAAGTTTAGAACCTTCTTATTTAGACAAGAAGGGGAAATGTAGTGGTATTTGCTCTGCCCATGACCTTGGGCTAAAAGGTTCAAAGGAGACAGTGCTTCCTGCCATTGTACATGACCTCTTAAAAAGTTAAGGGAGAAGGGTCACAAGCTCCTTCTCTCTGTGCCTGCTTCTTGGTCTGATCGAACCATCAGGTGAATTTGCTCCCAGTCAGAACAGAGGATGACTTCAGCTGTTTACTTGTTTCTGTATTCATGAATGTATTTCCTAAATTTATATCTTAATAAATCCCTATTATCCATAAAATAGATTCACATGGATTGGTCTTAATACTAGACTGTTGTGGAATAAAGTTTAAGGTGTGTTACATTCATTTATGCTGTGGAACATTTATTTAATGATGCAAAGATGTGCTGCATTCTTTTATGTTGTATTTGTTTAACTCTGTGAAGCTGTGTTACTGTGACTGTCTAAAACACCTGATGGTCTAATAAAGAGCTGAATGGTCAATAGCAAGGCAGGAGGGGGATAGGCAGGGCTGGCAGGCAGAGAGGATAAATAGGAGGAGAAGAGAGAAGAGGGAGGAGTGAGAGAAGGAGAAGGAGAGCGGGGCAAGGAGGACACCAAGGGCCAGCCAGCCACACAGCCAGTTACAGAGTAAGAAGTAATGAAAGACATAGCATAGAGAAAGGTAAACGTCTAGAGGCAAAAGGTAGACAGGATAATTTAAGCTATGAAAAGCTGGCTAGAAACTAGCCAAGCCAAGGCCAGCATTCATAAGTAAGAATAAGTCTCTGTGTGTTTATTTGAGAGCTGGGTGGTGGGCCCCCAAAGAGTTAAGAGTTTAAAAAAAAAA
>CABHPQ010139295.1:30696-46482 GCA_902168405.1 Peromyscus aztecus
GTGTGTGTGTGTGTGTGTGTGTGTGTGTGTGTGCATGTGTGTATGTGTGTGCTGCTTTATTTTTTTAATCACACAAGACATCATAGTATTTTCAAACAAAATGCATTTTCATGACCTGTCCACCCCTACTAGTGTTTGAATCTTCCTACCTCTCCTTTCCTTTGGTGCAGTGTTCTCTGAGTATGTATCTATGTACAAATATCCCCTTTTCATAATAATACTGGTTATATTGGATTAAGATCCACTCTAATGATTTCACTTTGATTGATTGCTTTTTGTAATAACCCTATCTCCAGATAAGATCACATTCTGAGGTATTGGGAAGTCAGAGTGTCAAAATGTCTTTTTGGAGGTGTATGAACCTCAATCAGCTCATACCTCAACTGTATTATATCAACCAACTATGCTATTGTCTTGTGTACATGCTGTGTTTTGTTTCTTTCAATGCTTGGTTTCATCTGGAACTCTTGATAGTGTTTTGTACATAATGAAGCCATGAAATATAGAAAGGTGATGCTATCTAAGGTTTGAGGCATGCATTCTAAATGGGAGTGTTCTGGCCTCCAAGGGAACAAGAATTGATTCTAAGATAGAGAAAAGCATGCTGTTTTATTTATAAGGTGATATATACACACAATAATTAAATACTTAAGGGAAACTTACAATATATAAACAGTGTTTTGGAAATTAAAATTTCATATGGGGAAGACAATTCAGAAAAGATATTGTTTCAAAGGGCTCTTGGGGCTATCACATCAGATGTTAGGAAATACTATTTTGTGTGAGATACCTTGCAGAGAAGTCTGAAGCCTGTTTCTTCCTGGGCCATCTTGAAGTTGTTCATTGTGAAAATATACTGAGATCATTCATGTTGTCTTGAAGAAAGGTCCATGTTTGACATGGTTACGATCTCACATGGTGCTTAGTGATTGCTGAGAATGGGAGTGAATGACTGGTGTGAGCCTGTTGAAGGGTCAAAACCCTGTGGTGTCAAAGGCTCCAAATCTGAGCAATGTGGCCCAGGCTCTCATCTCTGACACAGTGCTACAGTTACTCATATGCTGGGACAGGCATTTTGGTAGTACATGCTCCCTTTCTAGTAAAAAGGTGCCATTTGATGTGGCTTGGATTTGATTTGATTTGCATGTGCTCTCCAAGGATTTGCATGATGGAAGCTTAGCCCCCAGCATGATGTAAAGTGTAAATCAATACTAGTTGAGGTTCTAGTTTACCCCAGTCATATTGGCAGTCATTAAGAAAGCCAGTGACAACAAATGCTTACCAGGGTGGAACAAAAGTGAATCCTTACACAATGGGAATATAAGCTAGTGAAGCCACCATGATATTTAGAATGGAGGTTTATTTTGAGGAAATAGATCTTCCATATGACCTAATGTACTACAAAGATTTGCAACTCAACACATCATAGAGATACCTGTACATCAAAGCTTATTGAGTACTGTTCACAACAGGTGTTATGGAACCAACCTAGGTGCTCAAGAGCAGGTTAATGGATTAAGAAAACGTGATGTACACACATGGAAAATATTTAGTCATAAAGGAAAACAAAGGAAAATGGACACAACTGGGGGGATTTTCACATTGGAGAAGCTGGAACTTCAGACTGGGAACAGAGATCCAGTTTTCTTGACTGCCATCTTGTTTCCCAAGCATGTATCTGCATATCTCTCCACCAAGTCCACAGTAGGTTCTTGGTATATGTGTTGAATGAACTACTATAAAACTGAGTGTTCAGATGTCAAGTCTTTTCTATAACCACACACTCGCACACATGTGTGCATGTGCATCCACATATATAACCTTCTGTAACCTTATTGGGATTTCAGCCATGTTTTGTGTGTTCACTTATCACTAAGTCAGGTTGAAGCCAGGAAGGTCTATAGTTCTGATACTCAACCTTGGCTGCCATGCTGAAAATCCTCAGGGATCTCCATCACAGAGCAGGTAGGTTACAGCATTCCTAGGTGACACTTAACTATATCAAGGGCTGATAATCATGAAGCATGAAAATGACCTCTTTGTGGGGTTTTTAAACAGCAGGCTCATCAGTTAATACGTGACAAAGATGCACTCTTGAACTGACAACATCAGGATCTTTGAGGAGGAGGATGGACCTCTGGAATTTTAGGAAACTCTCCAGTTGCTCAGCCATGTTGAAACCCGATTATCTGTCTTTATTAATTCATTGTTCACATGAAGCAGTAATGGTTTACGCAGATGTGTTGCTACTATAGGTTTTTACTTCCTCTCAAGAGGCAGTACTTGACCACGGGAATCACACATGATATGACTGAAAACTGAATGAGAGTCAAATGACCTTGTTTCTTACGAGAGGCAATATGTAATCACAGTTAGATGCACAGGCTCTGGAGACCAAGGTTTTTATTCAAACCCAACTCTGCCAGAGCTTTGTCAATCTGCATGAAACCCAATACCAACTGCCTCCATCTACTTGTCTGTGCTTTGGAAATAATAGTGAAGCCTAATTGGAAAATAACAAGAATTAAATGGTCTAATTCCCTTAGCAGAGTTGTCAAAATCAGCAAAGAAAATAGAAAATTATTATAAAATCTCAAAAATTATTTATTTAAAGTTCAGATCTGTCTAGTGCTCTGTATTTACTTCCACTAAATTGGCAACCCTGCTATTTAGAGTGTAGAGAAGGATGACCAGTGAGTGTTAGAATTTGCTATTTAGTATTGAGCCCTCCCTATCACCAGCCCTTGTCAGACTAAAGAGTCCTTCAGAACCTTATTAATTTGACTTCCAATAATTTAGAGTACACAAATTCAAGCAGAGTGTAGATTAAAGTGCAGATTAGAGTCTTTTTACTGCTGATCAAACATTCTCTAAGAGTAAAATAAACTCATGTGAGAAACTGGATCACAGTGTGAGCATTCAGAAACCACATGGACATGATGCTTTTATGACCTTTTGCACGTTCAAGAAGCCACCAGTTTCACAGTTAGAGTAATTATAGTTTGTGTTAAAAATAAGGTCTGCAGAGCAGTACATTCTCAAGCCAGTTAGGTTAACAGTGTCATCTGAGCAAATGAACCCTTGTTACTAGAACTATATTAAGTTTTAGTTTCAAAGTGATGTCAAGAAATTAGAGTTTAAAACTGAAACCTAATGTTAATGATCTGTTTGTCTTTGGGCAACACATTTCTCATTTGGGAGTTCTTGTTTCCTAAGTTTGAAAATAGAGCCATGAAATCACATGGCTTCTTAAGGAGCCCCTGACTTTCTCTTTTTCTATCAAGGTTTCCGTTTGAGGTGGGGGAGGGGAAGCAGGCAAGGTGCCTCTGTTAGCCACATATAGCCCTGGTTGTTACCAGGCCAGGAGGAGTGAAACAGACAAGGACCCTGACTCTGGAGCCTAAATTCTGTAACAGAGCCCACTGTTCTCAGCCTAGCATGTGCTTGCTGACATCAGCTGGGAGCTTTAGATGCAGAAGTCATCGTCCCAGTCAGAATCGCTAACTGAGCTGGCCTGCTGAAGGATCAACTTTCATTAAGCAAGTCAGGTGTTGGTGGTCTGCCACTAGGGACCAGAACCTCTGGTCCTTTTGTCTAACTGTGGTCCCCCTTCATATACTTCTCAAGCTCACCCCTAAACCTCCTGGAAATTTCACAGGACCACATGGTTTTGCTCATTAGGATGCATGAGGTGGGATCCCCTAGCATGAGGTGGCAATAGCAATCTAGTCCTGGCTAGATCTCCTGCTTCTCCTGTTTGGACAGTATGCTTGCAACTCACCTTACCTCTGGGATCACAAGATGTTCTGTACCCTCCCGCTGTGGTCCGGGGCACTGTGGTCCAAGACACACTCCTCTCAGCTGTTGCTGCAGTGACTGTCATGATATAATTTGAATGAGCAGCAGAGTTTAGACTCACTTAACAAACCCAAACAGCACCCTGTCTCCTAGGTCAAATGAAGATCTGTTTCACACCTTGCTCTGTAATCCTCCCTTCATCTTAAACTCCTTGTGTTCACCTCCATGTGGGACATTATTCTGAAGTTCTGGAATCTTATTGATAAACTTATTTGTAAATTTCAATAAACAGCACAGTGTTGATTTATATGTCCTTTTAGCTTGTCCTGAAAGGAATCAAGAATTAGCACATTATGTAGCATTTGGCATTTGTTTGAGACTATTTAAATCCAGTTTGTTCATTTTAATAGCTGTTTAATGTTCTATTACATAACTATTACACTCTTTTGATACATCCTGGTACATTTTCTTTCTACCAGAATGACATTTAGAAATCCCTATATTGACATCAGTGATGCTACTCTTATGTAATCACACTCCTATTAGGAAAAGTATTTGATGATAACCCAGCCACGTGCATATTCATTTAGAAAGCATGAATTTACTTCTTGTCAATCACGTTTAACATTAGTAAAGTTGACTTTTCTTCTAAATTTCTAAGTAAAAGTAAATAGCCTTAGTAGTTCTAACATTGTCTTCTTATATCCCAATCTTTTCAAATTTTTAAAATTTCTTTTGATTTTGTTTTGTGCAAATCTTGTCTTGGAGGCTACTCTTCTAACCAAATATATTTTGATTATGTATAATTTAACCTACCATTTTTCTTCCACCCAAACAAGAACTGACAAGAGAATTTGCTTCTGATCAGAGCAATCCATCACTTTCCTAGCACCTGTGCACATCTTTTAAAAGTCTCCTCTCATTGGGGTTGTAGCTCAGTTGGCAGAGTACTTGCCTAGCTGAACAAGCTCTGGGTTTGATCCTAGCATGACATAAAATAACTGTGGAGGATCATGTGTGAAATTCCATTCCAGCACTCAGGAGGTTGAAGCAGGAGAATCAAAAGTTTAAGGTCATTCTGAGCTACATGGCAAGTTGGAGATCTGTCTGGGCCTCAATAAATAAGTAAGTAAATACATAAATACATGATCCCTCAGTGTTAAGACAAATCCAGATTTTGTTTTTACATTTTTTCTCACTCCTATAACAATCCTCTCCACTCAACACAAATATGTTTTAAGACCTACATAACACACTTCATTGCTGAGGCTGCATGGGCCTTTCTCCCAGTGGTTAGAAATCATGACTCTTTAATTGTTTTCTGTTCCTAAGTGGAGAAGTGATACTGTGAATGCATGCTTTCAGAAACATGAGAGGTTGTATTATCTTCTTGGATAGGAGACAATCCATGCCAACCAAATTTCCTTAAAATCCTTCTTCCCTCTATTTATTGTCTTGAAAGATAGCTCTAGAATTCCAAGAAGAGGAAAAACCTAGTTCAAGAACATTTTTACTATTCTACCTAAGAGCACCTTCTACTCAGGAATGGCTCTGTTTAATCTCAGCCTGGTGAAGGACTGGCTGAGGGATCTCATTAACTATTTGAAGCCAGTCTGTAAATTTCTGGGGGGAGCTTTTCTGAACTATAGAAGGTTCTAAGTAAGAACATTATGGATTTGAACTGAAACTAGGAGCCAGATGGGGTGCCCTGGCTGTGTCAGAGGAGATCTGTGTATTCAGCCCAAGTTCTAGAGGAAGGAGTCAACTTAGAGGTAGGAGTGTGTGTGTCTGTGTGTGTCTCTCTCTGTGTGTGTGTGTGTGTGTGTGTGTGTGTGTGTGTGTGTGTTGACAAAGATCTTCATTTCTCCTCCATTCTGACTACTATTCATTACATTTTAGTACTAGGACAACAATTTTCATTCCTAATGATAGGAGGTCAACTGAGTTCACAAACTGCTCAAAAATCTCAGTTTCTACCTTAAGGACAATATGAATGTGAGCAAATGGGAACAATAATAATATTTCCTTATTTTCTTTTTGAGGCAAAAATGGCAGATTATCTGTAATGTGTCCAACTTTTTAAAAAGTAAGAGTACAATAAATGTTACCATGGGTGACTTTTTCCATTCCCATTTTATGTGTGGTTTGCCTTAATTTAAAGCTCAGCATGACTGGGTACCACAGAATAAACACTGTGTGGTGTCTAGCATTCATACATACTTGGCACATGGTATTTCCCCAAAGCATGATCACTTAAGTGGTTGTTTGCAAATGTTGAATGCTTTTAGAAGTTTACTCTGGCAGTTGGCTAAAAACTTGGAGTTTAGATTTTGTTAGTTCGTTCTGCTTGTTGAATTGATTTGGTGAATGGCTTGTTGGGGCATGCTCTTTGAAAAAGGAGATGAACTGTATACACATGCTACATTCTGTACTGTGCTAGTTGCTGTGACAAGCTGCATGATGAAAGAAGTTGAGGAAAGAAGGTTCTTTGGCTCAGTCTGAGGGAATAGTTCACCAGGTGGGAAAGGCATGAGGAAGGAGCAAGGGATGCTGGTTACACTGCATCCACAGTCAGGAAGCGGAAATGGATGAATGCTGATGCTCAGCTGTCTTTCTCTTCTTTTGTTTTTTTGTTCAGATCCCCAGCCCATGGGATGGTGTTGCCCACATTCTGGACAAGTCTTCCCACCTCACTTAACCTAGTGTAGAAAACCTTTCACAGATATGACAGAGGCTTGTTTACTGAGTGACTCTATATTCTGTTGACAATCAGTGATAACCATTGCACATATTAACTCAGTTATTTACAATCATATCTTTGCTATTAAACATGGGTGTAGGGGCTAGAAACACTGAGATTGCCTGGAACCTGAAATAAATCCATGGTACTACCAGAGTCAGAATCTATGTGTTAACAAGATTCCTGGGAGAATCACAAGCATAATAAGATTCAAAGTTTGTTTTTGAATGTTTATAATATATATGAAAACACTCCCAGTTGTGGGTATAGCTTAGCATAGAGCACTTATCCAGAAGTCACAAAACCCTCGGTTCAGTCCACAGTACGCCAAACAAGAGTGCCACCACCACTAATGAAACAAGCCCCATTCTTCTTTTTATTTATTAATTTTTTTCCAAGCCCCATTTTTCTTAAACAGAAGTTCTGAGTCTGTGTATACGACAATGAAAATGGCAGATAAGAGGTGCAACACGATATTAAATCAAAGCACTGATTTTTGAGTGATTACAAAATCTTTTTAATTGATATAAGTCACTGATGCATAACTGGTGGAAGATTCATACATGCATCTTGCCCATGGCCATGAGTAATACATGAGTTTTGGACTATGGAGGTACCGCTAGCAGTGCTGTGTGGTAATAACACCACAGCAGGGGCTCTATACACTTCAACACACGCCAATCTAGAAAGTTTCACAGAGGTTTTCTTTTTTTGTGAGATGAAATTGTACTTGGAGAAAACTTCTTGACTTAAGGGTCTATTCCACTCTTGTCCCAATTTTTCTTTAGAGTTACAGATTTGTGAATTCCAATGGACAGTTGTAAACTCAGAAGGCATTCTTGAATTATACCTCCATTTATAACAATCAGAACATGTTGCTTTAAATACTTCTGTAACCCATTAAACATGGACATTGAAATTATTGAACAGGATAACACATGCTAAATGCTAACACCATGCCAGGCACAGAGTGTGTCTTCCATATGTATAGAACATAGGTAAACCAGCATTCTCCTCACATTTCAGGTCCTCCCTGCTAGAGGCAGTGCTATGTAGAGGTTAAGAACACGAGTCTGGAGCAGATTTCCCTGGACTCAAAGGCTGATTCAGCCTTTACTACAAGTGTGACTTTGTGGGTATTTTGTAGGCTCTCCAAGGCTGTCTCCTGGACATGATGCTATGTCTTTCACCAGCATGTTGAGAAGGCTAAACAAATGCTTGTGCATAAACCCCTCAGCACAATATGGAATAGCTTGGTGTGGGGTAGATATTAACTTTCAATATAACTATCCTTTTGGCAACAGAGTTGTATTGTCCCAAGTTTCCAAGTATTTGGACTCGGTTTCCCTAGATGCTTTTTTAGTCTCTACTTTTCCTACTCTATTATTCTTTGTTAAGTGTTCGTATTCTCATTCTAACTGTGAGTACAAGAGTTGAACTCCTAATGTTCCCAGCAACATGCTCAAAATAGCATACTCCAACCAAAGAAAATTAGCCAAATACAGGTGTGTCCATTAAAACTGTCACTTGCATTATCCAGAGCTGATGAATCCACTGAAGAGCACAATTCTTCGGACACAGAGAAAGATTAAGAGTCTTCCACAAGTTAATCCAAGAATACATGAAATCGGAAACAATCTTTCAGATGCTGCTTATTTTCAAATTGTCTCCTTAATAAAAATATTTCCTGGTGTTCATTATAATTGGGTATTGTCAGTTTAATATTGTCTATATGATATATTGTCTTTGAATAACAATACTGAATGATGCTAATTATATTTGGGTAAAAGAACCATCTTGCATATTCACTGAAAGACACACTCCCTGGAAATCGTGCAAGTTGAGTGAATACTGAATGGGAGCATCCTGTGTTGCTTGTTCTCAATTTGCCTCTTTGTTTTCTTAGGCTGTCTCTTGTCTTTCTACAACTCAACATCTAAGGTAAAAAGACAATCACTTTTCTTTCCTCCTTGCAGTGTGTACATCAAAGGCAATTGCTTCTCCCTCCCCAGATTCTGGTCTGGAATTTCATATTCCATTAAAGATCTCTTGAGCATAGCTCTTATAGGTGAAACACAGGCAAATATCAAAGGCATCCCAACCCCATCAGTGTGTGCTAAGCAGTAAAGATAAGGAACACATTTCGATAGTTGGAATGGATTATCAAGGATTTGTGTAGTGGGGTTTGTTTTGCTTCTTGGATTTTTATTTATTCATTTACTTATTTATTCTGTTTGTACATGATCATGTGTGTGTGTGTATGTGTATACACATGTGTGGAATACAGGCTACAAGATCAGGAATTCTTCCTCAAGTGCCTTCCAGCTTTCATTTGAGATGGTTTTTCATTGGTCTATAACCACAGACCAGGGTAGGAGCTGGCCAGTGAACTTCCAGAGGCATACTTGCCTCTGCCTCACATCTTGCTGTCACTGTGATTGCAGGTGCACCCACTGTCACAGCTGTCCTCACATTTGCAAGATGAGCACTTTGCCAAGCATATTCCTAGAAGTTACTTAGGGCTTGAAGAAAAGTCAGTATCTGGACTTTGGGGGGATTGGGGGCCAAGGCAATGAAGGAAAAGTCTATGTAGCTCTGAGTGAGAAGATGAACCTCAGTGCTGTTACTGACTGGGGAGAGGAAGAACGCAAGCAATGGAAATAAAGTGGGGAGGTGAAGCCCATGAAAGAGAGAGCACATAAGAGAAACCTACAACCAGTGACAAAATATGAGGCTAAGACACAAGATGGGATGAAGCAGACAATACAATCCTCTAGCCCTAAGAACCCAAACATTTCAATAATAGAACATTCTTTTGAATATTTTCCTATTACTTTAATTAGGACACCTTCCACATTGGCACCACATACACAAATACAAGTCATCAGCTCGTAAATGCCCCACTGAGGTGTTTCTGTCAGTATTTGCATGTATAGGAAGCAGTGGAGAGGCCTGATTTTATATCTAAGACATCACAGTGAGGACTGGAGCCAGGATTCATGTGGCAGTGCTAAGGTTACCTAAAGATTAAATTGATGTACTGAGTTAGGATATAACTATAATCTACTAATACCACAGCTATCATTATTGCTGGTGCTAATACAGAGTGTTAAACACTTATAGCAGAGACCTAGAAGAGTGTCTGAATATGTGACGTTATCTTCTTTGCTTCTCCCCACAAATTTATGGTACAGGAACTGTTTCAATCCATTCTTCACAGATATGGAACCAAGGCTTAGAAACACTGAGTGGATTTCTCAATGCCACATAACTAGCAAGTGATAGCTGAATGAAGCTTGACTTTCAGCATTTCTGGCTTCAACACTTATAATTTTTTAATGTGTATTTACTAATGATAAGCAATAGTGAACAATTGTATGTGAATCTATACATTAATATATAGAGAAACTAGTCATCCAGCCTAGAGGCGAGTGACTCTGTTCATACCCAGTGAGGCCAGCCCCTAGGACCCATCCCTGGGCCCCATCCATTCCCTGGGAACACCCACTCAACTCAGCCCCAGTTGCTGGCCAGCAGGCAGGGCTCCTGTGGGAAGGCTCCCCCTTCACCAAGACCCTTCAGCCAAAACTATACAATGGAAAAAAGAAAGCACTTTCAACAAATGGTGCTGATATAACTGGATGTCAACATGTAGAAGACTGCAAATAGATCCATATCCATCACTGTGCACAAAACTTAAGTCCAAATGGATCAAAGACCTCAACATAAATCTAGTTACTCTGAACCCGATAGAAGAGAAAGTAGGAAGTAGTCTTGAATGCATTGGCACTGGAGATCACTTCCTAAATATAATACCAGTAGCACAGACACTGAAAGAAACAATTAATAAATTGAGAAGCTTTTGTAGGGCAAAGTACAGGGTCAACAAGACAAAGTGACAGCCTACAGAATGAGAACAGATCTTCACTGACCTCACATCTGACAGAGGGATGATATCCAGAACATATAAAGAACTCAAGAAATTAGACATCAAAATACCCAATAGTCCAATTAAAAAATGAGCTATAGAGCTAAACAGAGAATTCTCAACAGAAGAAGCTCAAATGGCTGGAAGACATTTAAGGAATTGCTCAACATCCTTAGTCATCAGGGAAATGCAAATCAAAATGACTCTGAGATACTATACCAGTCAGAATGGCTAAGATCAAAAACATTGAAGACAGCTTATGTTGGAGAGGATGTGGAGCAAGGGGAACACTCCTACACTGTTGGTGGGAATGCAAACTTGTACAGCCACTTTGGAAATCAATATGGTGGTTTCTTAGAAAATTGGGAATCAACCTCCTTCAAAACCCAGCTATACCACTCTTGAGCATATACTCAAGGAATACTCAGTCATACCACAAGGACACATGCTCAACTATGTTCATAGCAGCATTATTTGTAATAGCCAGAACCTGGAAACAACCTAGATTCCCTTCAACTGAAGAATGGATAAATAAAATGTGGTACATATACACAATGGAGTACTACTCAGCAGAGAAAAACAATGACATCATGAGGTTTGCAGGCAAATGGATGGAACTAGAAAATATCATCCTGAGTGAGGTAACCCAGACTCAGAAAGACAAACATGGTATGTACTCACTGATAAGTGGATACTAGATATAAAGCAAAGGATAACCATACTGCAACTCACAGCTCCAGGGAGGCTAGCTAGTAAGGAGGACCCTAAGTAAAACACAGAGGACCCAACAACAGGGAAATGGATGAGATCTACATGAGCAAACTGGGGGCGAGGGGGAGTAAGGGAAGGCAAGGGTCAGGAGAAAGAGAGCTTAGGGGAGTGGGAGGTCCCAGCTGGATCAGGAACAGAGTGGGAGAACAAGGAAAGAGATACCATGATAAATGAAGACCCCATGGGAATAGGAAGAAGCAGAGTGCTAGAGAGGTCCCCAGAAATCCACAAAGATACCTCCACTATAGACTACTGGCAATGGTTGAGAGAGTGCCTGAGCTGACCTACTCTGGTGATCGGATGGCCAAACACCCTAACTGTCATGATAGAACTCTCATCCAGTGATCGATGGAAGCAGATGCAGAGATCCACGGCCAAGCCCCAGGTGGAGCTCCAGGAGTCCAATTGGTAAGAGAGAGGAGGGATGATACGAGCAAGAGATACCAAGACCATGACTGGAAAAAGCACAGGGACAAATAGCCAAACTAGTGGAAACACATGAACTGTGAACCAATAGCTGAGGAGCCCCCATGGAACTGGACCAGGCCCTCTGGGTAAGTGAGACAGTTGATTAGCTTGAACTGTTCAGGAGGCCCCCAGGCAGTGGAACCAGGACCTGTCCTTGGTGCATGAGCTGGCTGTGCATTAGCTGTAGGACTTCCATTATCGTGAGGCACAAGACTCAGTGTGTGCTGCTTCCCAGGCCCCCTCAGCTGCTCTACAAGTGGGGTATACACAGGTGAGACTCTCACCCACCCCAGAGGCCAGGCTCATTAGGAACCTCTTGGTGGACTCTTGCTACCAATGTATTATAAGTCAGCATCCTATAGCATGCATAGGAGTGTTGTGTCTCACTAGACTTCAGTAAGTTGGGAACCAATGTGTAGTGAATCTCTTTTCTTGGAAGAATGAGACACCAAGAAACCACAACATCTGCTAGGAAAAGAGAAGTAAATAATAAACCAGATTTTACAGAAATCCTGAAATGTGTAAATATTTTCAGTGTCATTTAACGTATGACATAGGGATCAGATAGGGGAAAGTTAGGTGTTAAATTGGGGTATAAGACTCATATTGGACATAATCTACACAGTCGTCCACCCCTCCATGTGGTCAGCCTTCAGCAAAGAAGTCTACTAAAGCAAGAATGGAAATGGCATTAATGGCCCTGTTCTCCCCAGCACGAATGGCTGGAATTTTGCTGACTTATAATTGTACAGACCAGGACCTAAAAATACACATTTTTTAAAAGAGAGTAGATCCGTTGGCAGAATAAAGAACACAAGAGCCATGAAGAATCTGAAATGGGATATTCATCTCTGCTTAGAGTCCAATGGGTGGGAGTTGCAGTTCTCAGTTCAATCAAGAACTTCCACCTCTAGGAGTAAAGAGCTATTAGAGCTTTAGGCTCTGGCCCCTGAGGAGAAATTCCAGAAATCCCTTCTGTAATCTGCTTACTCAGCACTGTACACTCCCCACTGAACTCTTTTGTTCTGTTTTCTTTCTTCTGAGGGGTTCTAACAGCATTTGGTCCTGAAAACACTCTGTTTCTAGGCCTGTCAACCACATTGTGAGCATCTCATTGCTATGCTGAAACAGCAACGGTATTACAGCTGCTCTTGACACCTGGAACACACAACCGTTGAGCATGTGATGTAAGCCAAGCATTATGCAGGGGAGGGACCTTCCCCTCTCCTCCTCCTCAGGGCTTCCCATTCTCAGGTTGAAACACTTGGAACTCTGCTGAATGTGTCCTGTGAGGCCTGAAAAGAGAACAGAGTTCTATGGTCTCTTATTCCTAAATGATGGAGAGGAAGAATGAGATGTGCTGAACACTTATTTATTTCAACTACCTTACTTGTTCATAGATTATTTCACATCTATTAGTAATGAATAGGGGTGTGTGTGTGTGTTTATGTGTGTGTGTGTGTGTGTGTGTGAGAGAGAGAGAGAGAGAGAGAGAGAGAGAGAGAGAGAGAGAGAGAGAGAGAGAGAGAGAGGAGGGGGAGAAAGTTTACATTTCAAAAGCTTATACTTGGTGTTAGTCTTTAAACTTGCTGGCAAACAGCACAGCATGCTGCTCCTTCCTGTTTGTCCAAAGTAGATATCACTAACTAATCAAGTCTTTTATTTCCCTGATGTTTGAATGTTTCTCATCCCAGCCTCTCATATAGTAAGGACCAATCAAATGGAGTGAGGTCAGTTGATACCCTCCCCATTTAGGAAAGATTTTTCTGAAAAAGGAAGATTCTCTTTCAAAAGGGTTGTATCCATCACAGAGGAACACTGCGATTCTTTCAATCCTCAGTACCATACAGCACCTGTAAATTGCCACTGAGATCAGATTTATATGCTAACAAGGAGGTACTGCCTTGAACCACCCTGCCCTTTCTCAGCTGCAAACACTGGTAACATGTTCATGCATCTTTTTGTGCATTCTACACTGTTTACTGTTGACTTGAGCTTGATGATCAAACCACTGCAGATCCTGCCTTCTCACTCACTGTTATCAAGAAGCATATAGCAGGCAGGGTGGTGGTGGTGCACACCTTTAATCCTAGCACTCAGGAGGCAGAACCAGATGGATCTCTGTGAGTTCGAGACCAGCCTGGTCTACACAGAGAGAGAGCCAGGACAGGCACCAAAGCTACACAGAGAAACCCTGTCACACACAAAAAAAAGAGAAGCATACAGCAAAGCCCCATAGCCTAGGAAATCCCATTTTTTGGCATCTCTTCTGCCTCAGGTACATGAAAAAAGGCAAACAGACCACATGCTTTCTTCATTCACTATTCTACCATCCTGATGCTTAGGATGGATATTTTAAAAGCTCTCTTTACTTTTGTCTTATGTGTATGAATATTTCATCTGCATATATGTGTGTACCTGGCATTTGCAGAGGCCAGAAGATTGCACCAGATCCCCCAGAATTGGAATGACAATCCAGAGAATTGTAAACCATCATGTGGATGCTAGGAACCTAGGTCTTTTGCAAACTCAGCAAGCCTTCTTAGCCATTGAGTCATCTCTTCAGCACCATAGGATGGACTTCTAAAGGAGGAGAAGAAGTGGATGTTGCTCCTCAGTCTAGGTATGGCTGAGGTGTGGGCGGGAAAAATGTGGGGGTGTAAAGTCTGAGGGGACTATCCTGTAGCCTTGCATCTGTTCTCTGTGCTTTCCACCGACATCCCCTTTCCAGACTGTTTTGAAGTCATCAAAGCCTGTAGACGGAGACACAGCCAGATGAAGCTTGGTGGATGCACAGCCTGTGGTTACCCCTCCCGCCTTGCAACAGTGAAGCTGGAAAAAGTCTTCCTAGGAGAGCTGTGTGTTTGCTCTCCTACTGCTGTTCCCTGTGTTTGATCTGATGTTTCTTGCCTGGAGCTCTTATTTCAGACTAGAGTAAATTATTTACCGATGTTAGCAACCAAGCCTTGTGTTATTCAAAATATAAACCTGAAATATCCAAGCAGTCAGACATTACCAGCTGACGCTGTTTATGCTTTGTAGATATAGAGACAGATCAAAGGGTGATTCATAATTATCCTAACACAATGTGATTTTTCCAAGCGGAAGGAGAAGAAATGCACTTTCCCCTGGTGACTAGGTACTGAAGGATACATGCAGCAAGTGAGTGAGTGTTGACTTCTCTTCCTTAAAGCTTCAGCATCTAGAAGAAACCGGGAAGGGGTGGGGGGGTTATAGCAGAACCTCAGCTGGCTTTTGCCTTGTCTATCAATAATCCTTGGATTATACTCATCACAGGGTGTGCCCTGTCTGCTGCTTGCTCTGTTTTATCTTACATTAATTCACAAGTTCCTGGTGTCGGCTCCCATTTTTCTTGCCCTGGGGATGCTGATAGTTACCATCTGGAAGACCTTTGTGACAGCCTCCTTTGGGACAGAAAAGAACAGTGACTGGTAGGACAGTGTAAAGAGTGATGAGGAAAACTGGGCTTTATGTGGCACAGGTCTGGGCGTAACTCCTGCTCAAATATCTGCCTCCTGTGTCACCTTGAGGCAAGTTCCTGGTTCTCAACTTCCTCATGTGTAGAATAGGAATTTTCACAAAAATGGATGAGAAAATTTATATTAAAATATAACCATGTAAAGGCATCTGTATAGTCCCTGTTTATGTTAAGCAGAAAGTGCCCATTGCTGTTGCTGGGCAGATATGAAAGCTTTCTGTAGCTCTAGGAAGCACAGCTGGTAGAAGATACCCAGACTTGTGTGCCCTGGAAAAGGCGGGTCTGCGTGAGCTCGTGGCTTACCTGTACACACATGGCCAAACACATTTTGAAAGAATAAAGAAGGTCTCTGTACAATGAGGAGAAAAAAATCTTAAAACTAATCATTCAAAGTTCACGTGTCAGCACTTGCTCTTTCTCTCTCAAAATGAGCGCAACTTAGGAGTACCTGAAGGGACTCTGGGGTACAAAGGTCATCTAAGGCTCAGGTGAAGGGACTCTGGGTGGAAGGTCATCTAAGGCTCACCTGAAGGGGCTCTGGGGTACAAAGGTCATCTAAGGCTCACCTGAAGGGACTCTGGG
>CABHPQ010139296.1:5781-18291 GCA_902168405.1 Peromyscus aztecus
TAAACTTTTCTGCAGTCTTACTCTATAGCCAGGCTGACCTCAACCTCTCCAGGATCTTCCTGTGAGCTGGTTTTACAGGCACATGCAGGCTAGTTCACCTCCCTCAGCGCCCCCCCCCCCCTCCATCTTCACTTGGTAGCTAGTGGGAAATAATGATTATTTCACCTGTGAACCTTTGTTTGGCTGACTTAATGGGCTGTAGGTCCAGCAGTTCCTTCCCTGTGTCTTCTCACTACAGATCTGCTAATGTGGATAATAGATAACAGCGCGTCCATATTCACTCATCCCAGTTTCTTCCCCTGAGGTCCCTTTTGCACAATACATTTCAGAATGTATCTTCCCATGCATTCATGGGAGGCTGCCGACCTTCTTCCCAATGCAGGCGTGCATGCAGATGTCCACATAATGGTCCGTTAAAAAGGTCTCGTTTCAGAAATGTGTTGAGTTCTTCGTTGGCCAGTTTGAAATGTCAAAGCCGAAGGAAGCCGATGATCAGAACCTCTGCTCTGTGAGGTGAACTTTGTGGAATTTCTGAGTTCTTCAGGAGGACTTGGCATCTAGCCCTGGGAAAGAGCTTTAGATCCTGTCTCCTAGAGAAGTGGACTGTCTGCATCAAGGAGCAGGTGCAAGATGAGCCCTAGGGCACTTGGCATGAATGCTGTTTGGGGTTTCTGCTCAGTCCCTTTCAGGGCCTTCATTCCTCTCCCAGGCTCACTCCTGCTGCTTCCCACTTTGAGGGGAAAGTAAGATTCGACTCATTCTCATCTGATACTGAGCAAGCCTTCCAAAACCTTTGTGGTCCCATTTTCAGTGGAGGAGTTCTTAAAACTAATGGTATCACTTGCCTCCTCTGCATCCTGGAGCCCAGGGAGGCAGTGAAGCTTGTGTTGCTGATGTTGTGAAGATGTGGGTTCTTTCCCATGGTATTGAAGAGCTACTCAGCTGTTGTCTAAGTGTGATGATGGTCCCTGTGGTCTCTTTCTCTTTCAACCTTAGGTGTAGGGGCGTGAGCGTGTACATGTGCACGAGTCAGTACATGCTCATGCTCTTGGATGTGTGTGGGTGCCAGAGGTCAACTTCGGGTATCACTCCTCAGTCATTGTCTGCCTTGTTTTTTGAGGCAGGGTCTCTCACCGGTGTGGAGCGCATTGTGCAGGCTCTGTTAGCTGGCCGGTGAGTCCTGGGGATCCACTTGTTCTCTCTCCCTCTTCCCCTCCCCTCCTGCCAGAATTACAAATGCCTGACGCCATGCTGAAGCTTCGTAAATGTGGGATCTGGGGATTGAACTCATGTTGTTGTGCTTGTAAGTTTCACTTGCAGTTTACCAACTGGGCTATCTCCTCAACTTCCCTTTATGTATTCTAACTGTATCTCAATGGACTTTGGTTTCCTAAGGTTTTGTCCATGTGCTTATGTAAGTGTGTGGACTTAATACGTATTTATTGCTTATTTTGGGGGGTTGAGGGAATGTGAGACAGGTCTCATGATGTATATAGCTCCTGGCTGCCCTGGAACCAACTGCCTGGAACCAACTCATGGCTATTCTTCTGTCTCTACCTTTTAATGTTGGGATTTCAGATGTGAACCACCACACCAAGCTAGTCCTTAACTTTACCATGCCAGACTAGCCTTGTGATAATTTTATAGTCATAATCCACACGGACTATATTAACACTGTTTTATAAAGAGCCACTTGTGAGAAATGGACCTTCTGGAACAGAACCAGATGCAAAACACAGATGGGATGTGTGTGCCAGTCGGGAACCCCTGTGAAAGTGTGGCTTGGTTAGGTGTAGAAATCCCTCTCTCAGAGCACCTCCATGGGGACCAAGCAGGGGGAGAGCCCCGAGCCTTTTGACTACTGAAAAGCAAAGTGGGGATTGATGGGGTCCTACTGGTGTGGAGAGGTAGTTTCTTAAGGGAAGGGCAGTTTTTGTAGGACATTGGAGACCTTTCCAGCTTGGCACAGGAACAGATGCCACCACTGGGATTGTTTGGAGAGTGGTGGACTTTCTGTCACCTGCCCCAGAACATTTGGGACCTACCTCTTAGCCGATGCTTGGGAACCGATGACACACTCCTGCTGCTCTTGAGAATACCATGGGTCTTTCCATAGCATGCCAGGATTTGACAGAAAGGAGTGTGAGCTGAAATCCATGGACCCGGATGTACCTCACCTACCTCTGTATTGTCCATTCAAGTAGTTTCCACTTCTGATTCCAGCTCGCGCTCTCTTTTTACTTTTAATCTTTTTTTTTTTTTGGTCATGCCCTGTAGATGTCTGTTTTTAGACCCACCCTGCTGTGTAAAATCCCAGTTCTCAGTGCCGTGAGCCAGTGTGGCAGGGGAAATCAGCACTTTAGAATTCACTTTTCTTCTTTTTTATCTTGAGTTTGACCCCCTTAAAAGCTTCACATGTTCTCTTCACAGGGCTTTGGACATGGACCAGGGAAGCTATTTCTAGCCAGTCAGGTAGCTAGAAAAAGCCTGACTCATAGATAATACTACGTAAATGTTGGTAAAAGGAGAGAGAGAGGAAGAAAGTATGGCAGGCAGAGGGAGAGTGTGACCACAGCTACAGCGAAGGGACATTTTGCTGAACTGACCATTATATTTGTTCCTGGGAAGGTGTCATGGAAGGGTCTGTGACTGCCAGTCACTTGCAGTTGACAGCCAGATAGCTAGAGTTTTGGTGAGGGGACATCCTTGTCTGTTTTCTCACTCGGCTGATCTGTACAGGGATCCCTTCTTGCACTGAGGACCGAGACTGACTGTAAATGGTAGCGTTGGGATCAGGATGGCGTTCTGGGATGTTACATTGCGTTTTGTTGGCATGAGTAGCTTTTCTGGATCTTTCCAAGCAGAGAAGAATATTAGGCATTGAGGATAAATATAGCTGTTTTCACCAGGATTTCATGAGGAAGCTTGAGGTTTTGCAGCAGGGTCAGTGAGTCCCACCAGGCCTCAGTTTCATTATAAAGAAAAGGAACTGGCCACTAAATGACCCCAGCAGTGGCTGCTGGCTCAGACTCATGAGATACTATCTTTGCTGAGGATCAAACAGCACATGGCAGATGTGAGAAGAGGCTCAGTAAGTCTAGGCTGTTCTTTGCCTCTCCAAGATGCTTGGGTTGTAGTGACCACACTCCCTGGGACACTGCTTGCTCATGGTGAGCTCTCTTGTCCTCCTTGTTATTCTGATTCCAAAGAATAGAGGGGTGTGGCCTCCAGCGCCGCAGGACCCTGAGTTCTTCCCATCTCCTGGAAGGGCAGAACCCCTGGAGGAGCTCACAGCCCTTTCTACCACTGCCTGTGACCTCTGCACCAGTCTGCGGTTGCACCTGAAATGGGTGTGTGACGTCCATACTGATGGAAAGGATGCCAGTTGAGGGTTGAGTTTTGACAGCGATGAAGGCAGGTTAGACAGCCTTTCAGGATGCTTCTGATGGTTTTGAAGTGAGCAGCAGACATTTTAGAAGTATCAGAGAAGAAGTAATAAAGGTGTTAAGATACACATATGACTGACTGCCTGAGGGGAAGGGTTTGAGCTGACGGATGAATCTCCCAGGAGACTCATGACGTGCGTACGATGACTTAGGAATTTGAAAAAAAAAATTCCAAAGTTACAGTAAAATTTTGGAGATTAAATACCATTGGTTTTGCTGGTAAAAAGTTGAAAAGTTTATCTTCTTGATCGTTCACGTTGGGTGTGGTGTGGGCTAGAAGTGAGAAACTTAGCATGGGTTCGGGTGAATGAAACTGAGGACATGACGGATCCTAGGTATGGCTGAGGAGAAGGTTTTTATTGTAGGTAGGAGGGAGAGAACAGCCAGAGGCGTCTGGAAGGGTCCAGACTGAACACGGCCAGCAGAGCAGACTGGACCATGAGGAGTGGGGGGGGGGTTGGGGGGGTTGGGGGAGGGGAGAAGAGAGAGGGAGCAAAGAGAGCATGTTATGAGAACCTAGAGAACTAAAAGTGGCTGGCTTCTATAGGAATCAGAAGCTGGGGGAAGGGAAACAAAGCCCAGGCCTTGAGAGGGAGAGGTTTAGGGTAGGGGCCGGGTGAGAAGTGCTGGGAAGAGCCTCAGGTACTGAGTGACACTGGTCCTGGGTTTCTGTGGGACCTGACATCAGGTAGCCCTGAGAAGACATAGCCCACTTGGATTTGTACACAGCCTGTGAACCCATCTCCATGTTCCCTCCTCCCGGCCGCTGACATTACTCTTCAGGTTTTCATTTCCTTTTGATATGACGGAGTCGTTAAGGGATGGTGGGGCTCGGGCTATTAGCATGCTGGGGACCTTTAAATATGATTTAATGTGAGAAAATCAGAGGAATGTGCCGATTCTAGGCCACATTTCTCCCCGGCGAGCCTCATAGAATTGTAAATGTGGAGTTAATTCGATCTTTCCTGAGTGACTTATTTTAGAGTCATTCGTATTTACAGCACGCGGTTCAGTAAAGCGTGAAAACCAGAGCCGTACAGTTTCGGTTTTATCTGAAGTCATAAAGTATCTTTTATGTACACAGTAAATCTGGGATAGATTATAGTAGAAAACCTCCACAGACCTACCGTCCTGAAAGTTGGTGGCGGTTTTCAGAGATAAATAAGTAACCTATAATTCTGAGTAAAGTCCCTGCCAGTTACGTGTTAAATAACCCTCGACTCTCCTCTTTTCCTTGTCCTTCCTTTTCCTGATAGATGCATTGAGATGTGTAAAGTCTTAGTGGCAGTTTCCTCTGCCCCAGCTTTTAATTATGAAGAAATCTTAGGAAAATGGGGGAAAAATGGTACTTTTTGCACACCTGTAAACCTTCTAGTTACATTCCATTGTCCTGCATGTGCTGGATCTCTGTGTGTGTGTGTGTGTGTGTGTGTGTGTGTACAAATACAGATGCATACATATGACTGCATATATGCAACTATGTGTATGTATATGTGTATACATACATGAACAATTTGCAGTAGCTAGGGTAAGCAGCTTCGTTCTCCACTCCCCTGCCACACTCCATCTTTTTCCTTTTTTGCATGTTGGACCAAGGGTCTCAGACCCTGTATGTTCAGTGTTTCCTTCAGATAGAAGCATTCTCCTACATAAAGGCAGAAACATTTGAAAATACTAACGCTGGCAGTGAGCGAGCTCATCCTCTCAGGAGGATGAGCGCTGTATTCAGTACACTTCCACCCCCCCTCAGTCACCGCTGTCACTGGAAGATGTTTATGTTTCCCCTGAACTAAGATCTATTCATAGTCTTCATTGTGATGTGCTTGCTGGCTCTGGAATCTCTTTGGCATTTATTCTGGAGTCTAGAATGGTTCTCACCCATTGTTCCTATCAGGCTGGCTTTTTAGGAGCTCAGCCACTTTGAGGTGTTGGATTGTTTGTTTGTTTTTTTTCCTTGTCTCTCTATTCTAGAAGTATGGCATGGAGGTCAGGCCAGAAAGCTGGATGTCATGGTTCCTTCAGTCTCTCTCAGGTAGGTGAGGTGGAGGGACTAAGGTAATTGGTGTTCTTTTTGCAGAGTGATTTTTCTTACAGCGTGAACCTCCTCTTAGTACTGGGAAGAGTGGGAAATGGCCACTCTATTGGACGGCAGTTCCGTACACGTCTGCTTGGAGGCCTCTCCTGATTTTAAAAGACTTAACTGTTGATCTGACTGGGGCTTGTCCCCACATCCGTGTCTATTTCTCCTTTGTCCTGGCCACGAGTGTGTGTCACTAAGGGTGTTTCCCATAGTGTGGCAACACTTCCATGTCCCTTGCCTTTCCCAGCAGCCTTGGTTGGAGCTGTTGACGGCAACAGTAGTCTTACTTCATTTAAAACATGTTTAAAATGATCATTGTTGTGTATGTGTATGTATACATGAGTGTGTATGCAGGTTCATACGTTTCTGTGATCATGTGTGTGTGTGCATGCGTGCTTATGAAAGTGAGAGGGCCTCCTTGGATGTTGTTTGTCAACTCCTGTCCACTTTTTTCACTTTTTGAAACAGGGTCTCTTGCCGGTCGGAAATACCTGTTTAGTCTAGGCTGGGCAGTAAACCGCAGGCACCTGCCGGTCTCTGTCCTCTTGGTGTCGGGATTATAAATGCATGTCTCCTGGCTTCCTACATTAAGTCCTGGGCATTGAACTCAGGTCCTGATGCTGTGTGGCAAGCATTTGAGTCTCTGAACTCTCTCCCCACCCCGACCCTGTTACTTCTATAACTTTTTGAAGGCCCAGGCAGCTCGGCGCCATCCCAAGTGAGTTCATTTATTCCCCCTTAGCACTTTTTCCCTAAGTTGGGTGAGGAGAAGGTTTTTCTGGGTCCACAGTGGATTTCATCCTCTGCTTCATAAGTAGATGTCTTCTCAAACACTGGGCGGATTCAGTTGACCATGTTAGTTTAGCTGCCTCCTCTCGTGGCTGCTTGTGTCCTTCCAAGTAGATGGAGACGTTGGTTCTCGTGTGTGTTTTTCTTTTCAGGAGCTGAGGTGTGCCTTCTCTGGTCTCAGCTTCCCGTGGCCGTGGCATTTCTTGTCTTTTTGGTTCTTCTGTTTCACCTGCACAGAACTGGGAATTGCACCCCGGCAGAGTCCCTTCCTGCTCCGACGCTCCTGTCCCATGGCCTTGGGACTGCCCCGCAAGGATACTTTTCTGTTTGCCCCACAGCGAAACTCAGCCTTAGCTTTGCTATAAATGGCAAAGTTACTGAATTGCTTTGGCTCCATGCCAAGTGCTGGAAATAATTGGAGAGTATAAAAAACACAGCTTTCAAAGGAAAATATTTATTTTAGGAGCCTTCGGTAGGCTTGTGTGTGCGTTCGTCATGTTCGTAATGAGTTAGTTCCTTTCTCCAGTTGTGTGAATAAACCTCCCTGAACATCTAATTTACTGAGCTGAAACTGATTCTCGTTGGACGTTGTCACGGCTTTGGGAAGGCATGAATGATGTAACCTAATTTGAAGAAAACAATTCTGTTCTGGATGTGCGTTTGATGGACAAGGAAAGTTGTTCCTAGCATGTCCTCCTTCGTTGTTGTTAAGATTGTTTTTACTTACATGTACACATGCATGTGTGTGTATGTGTGTGTGTGTGTTCATGTGAGTGGCACATACATGGGTGCCCACTGAGGCCAGAGGAGGAGGGTGTTGGATCCCCTGGAAATGCAGAATGTTGTGTGCCACCCCAAATGGGTGCTGTGACTCAAACTTGGGTCCTCTGTAAGAGCAGGCGCTGTTAACTACTGAACCATCTTTCTAGCGTACTTGTTTTGTTTGTTTGTTTGTTTGTTTTGAGACAGGAGTTTATGCAGCTCAGACTGACCTAGAACTCTGTATGTAGCAGAGGCTGGCCTTGAACTTCCATCCCATTGCTTTCACTTCCCAAGTGCTAGGTTCACAAGTGTGTACCAGACACCCAGCATTCATGTTCATGACACAGTTTGCTCAGCTGAAGCTCCAGACTCGCTGCCTCACCCTTTGCCCACTGGCTAGTCCGTGGATGAATAAGGACAAAGCATAATTCCGGATGTATGGGAATGGCACAGTGAAACCCATTACTTCGTGTGCTCACTAGAAAATAATAAAAAAAAAATTAAAATTATGATTTCAGAGAACCCTCAGCCTACTAAACCTCCTTTGAGTCCTTGCACCTGAATGAGGCCCCGGGAGGCTTAGATCAAGTCCTGGGCCTTGAGGTCAGTGAGACACTTGCCTCAGAGGAGAGGCGGAGCTGATAGGAACCATTAATGGTGCTTTGAATTAATAAAACAGGCCAGGGGAGTTGGTCATTTATTATTCTCTAGAGATTTACGTTTTCAGTTCAGCCCATTGGATTAGTAGCATGGGAAACATCTACCGTGTGGGGTGCGAGAGGGGCTCAGTGGTCCTTTAGGAAGGTTATCTGTCACGGAGTCCTTAAACTTTGTCATGGAACTGGGTAAGAAGCCATCCCCAGTTTGCAAGGCTTCTTGGAATCATGTGGCTTAGGAATCAAGACATAGATTCCTGTTTCCAAATTCTCAGGAGAGGCGCAGTGTCCGGCCCCAGCAGCACCTTATGTAGCCCAGACCTTTATTTTGAATGTAGCTGTGCAGCCCAGTGGCCTGCAAGCATTCCCTGGAATATGCAGCTGAACTGTGACATGTGTGAAAGAGTCCCGCTGAGGTGGCTCTGCTGGGTCATTGCATGTCTCCCTATTCTGGATTCTTCAGCCACCATAGGCAAGGGCAGGAGAGAAGAAGTAGAATGGAGGTTGCTTCTTGCTGTGTACGATGGATGCTAAGTGCTTTGCAGCGATGTGGGGTTTCCTCCTCGGCTCGCTGGCTAGAGGGTGTTGGACTCAACGTTGACCCAGATAGCTTGATTCCTGCAGGTCTGGCTTTCTCTCCTGTGGCTGTGTTGGTAAAGGGTGCTGTACCCCAGCAGGTGTATTGCAAACCTCACTGGACATGGCCAGTTCTGTCACTCTAGACCCCCCCCCCCCCCCAGATGTTAGCACCTTCCCGACCTCTGCTCCATGTCTAGCCTGTGGTGACTCTCTGCTGCTTTGCAGGCTAAAATGCAGACTAGTTTGTTGTGGAATCCAGTCCCAATATGACCCTTCCCTCCTCTCTTGTCTGGGCTTGGCTTTTGACATGCTTTTGCGGAGACGTAGGTTGGATAGAGTTTGTTTAGCACGCGACTTTCTCCGTCTCAGGCCCTGTGCCTTCCGCATGCCTGTGTTCTTCTGGTTCAGACTCTCACCCTCCAAATCTCTGTGTCACTCTAGGCCGGGGTCCCCCACTCCCTGCAGCCTTTCCCAAGTCTCTTAAGCATTTTCAAGTGCTGAGCCCGTGTCTCTAGTTTTTCCAAACCTGAAGGAAATGTGGGCTCCAAGCCATTAAAAAAATGCTCGAGAGTGCTTGATATTTTTACTTCTTCAATACAAGGAGTTTTATCAATGTGTTGCCAAGCATTACTTGAGATGTTTTGTTTTTATGGGCGGATGTGTGTTTTGTTTGTGTATATATGTCTGTGCATCATGTGCATGCCTGGTGTCTTGGGAGGCCAGATGAGGGTATGGGATCTGGAGTTAGAGGTGGTTGTGATCTGCTGTGTGGGTGCTAGGAATTGAACCCAGGTCCTCTGGAAGAATAGCCAGTGCTCTCAACTGCCGAGGCAACTCTCCAGCCCCAGCCAGGCATGTTTTGACAAGACTCAAAACAAAAATGTTTCGTATAATATCTTTTTGATTTAGTACCAAGACGTGAGTGGCCTAGATAAATTTAGCTAACAAGACCTGTCATTCTTCAGACTTTTGTTTTTTAGGAACCTCAGTGCTGAATATGGGGCCAGGAGTTAAAAAGTTATTTATTGAAAAACCTTCAGGGTGAGTCACGGGACTTGAATACATTTTTTTTTTCTTACAGTCCTGGGATGAAGCATGGAGCCTTCAGTGTGCTTGGGAAGTGCTCCAGCTCTGAGCCACACCCCAGCTTGAGTCACTGGGTTTTAGAACTGGGGTAATCAAGGTGACTTCAGTTACAGTAGTAAGCTAGGAACTCAGATAAGCGAGGCTGCGACGCTGTGACCCAGTTGTTCCGGGGGTGGTTTAAGTGGTCACTGCTCAGCCTCTCTCATCAGCCACCATGCCTTTGTGATTAATGCCTTGGTTGCTGCCTGCTGCCTGCCTGCCCTGGGTGGGGTGAGGCTCGAAGTGGGTAGATACCGCCTCTGTATCAGTTCCAGGGAGACTCCCAACCTCTGTCAACTTCCTGCCCCTCCAAATTCTGAGCTCACCCTGATGTGATTTTGTTGTTATGGTTTTGATTAAGTTTCCTCCCCCGCCACCAGAACAATGTGGAAAAAGCTCTGGATTATTTTGTGTGACTTTTTTTTTTTTAAAAGCTTTATAAAATGAAATTATAAAGCTGATTTTAAATAGGTAAGATATAATGCAAAGGTGTCATTGTTGAGAGATGGTACCTGGGATTACACGTTCTTGTAAATACGAACACTAGTCAAAGCTCATCCTTGTGGCGTTTGTCAGAATGTGACATGTGACAGAAACAGTTTTAAGTACTCTATGTATTCGGTTTACCCATTTAAGATTCCATGAGGTGATTGATGGCTATTATTCTCATCGAAGCACAGACAGGTTAGTAACTTGCCCAATGTCACACAGCCAATAAATGGCAGAGCTGGGATTAAGTGCAAGCAATCTGATTCCAGAAAGCAAATCAAGATAGTTTATTGTCTTTTCATTTTGTACTGTGCGCGTGTGCACACGTGCGTGCGCGTGTATGTATTTGAGTTTGGGTATGGGTTCAGGTACACGTGTATATGTAGACCAGAGGCCAGCCCCTAGGAGTTGTCTACCTTGTTTGTTTGTTTTTTATTTTGTTTTTCTGACATCACTCACTGGCCTGGGGCTTGCCCCCTTTTAGGCAGGCTGGTCAGTGAGTCTCAGGGATCCGTGTTCTCCACCACCCCAGTGCATACTGAACCACCACGCCTGGCTTTTCACATGGGTGCCGAGGGTCAAACTCCTGCTTCCTTGTTCTTGCTGTGTGTCACCATGCCTACAGCCTGTCAGTCACATGGCGTGCATCGTCACTAACTTGGTACCCCTGCTCTGCAGCCCTACCCCACTGTACCCCTGCTCCGCAGCCCTACCCCACTGTACCCCCGTTCTGCAGCCCTACCCCCTGGCCTGATTCTTCTTGCCTTCCTTACACAGCAGCCCCAGATGGGCAGGAGCGTGGTAGAACCATTATGTTCAAGTCAGCATTTCCACTCTGCAGAGATGGACCTGAGCTAGCCTCATGGCTCGCCCGGGTTTATTACGGACCGACATCTGTTGCCCCTGAGTGTGTCCAGCCGGGGCTGAAGCAGCATCTGCTCTTCTAGCTTCCTCCTGCCTTTTTCAAAGGGAATCTTAGACTTGGTTTGGTCGGATGGTGAGCAGAGGAGGACGGTTCTAGCCACGACTCCACGTGAGTCCCCGTGTCATCGGTCTGTACTTCTGGAGCCTTTGCACGTGACAGCCATAGACCCAAGGAGTCTCGACGAGTCACCCAAAGCCCTAGGCACAGAGTCCTACCTAGCCCAGAAAACATTCTTTGTTGGTGACTGGCCCCTTGCAATCCATTCTTTCTTTGACTAGCCTGTGTAGGAATGAGATGTTCAGGTTGGGAAATCGATTAAGAATGGTAGACCTAGCTGGACGTGGTGGCTCATCATTGCCAGCATTTGGGAGACAGAGGCAGGAGGATTACTGTGAGTTTGAGGCCAATCTGGGTTACAGTAAGAATCTACCTTGAAAAAAGAATGGCCAGTATATTTTAAGAATAAGCATAATAATCACAGCATTACTGAAAGCTTAAAAACTTTTCATTGTGATGTCCGAAAGCCTTTCACGGTAACCCACTGTGAGAGTTGAAAGCAGAAGTTTTTTTTTTTTTTTACAGGCAGTACCTCCTATTTTAGCTTCACAGAAAGGAGAAGGAGCTCTTTAAGGTGGGGGAGGGAGGCGACAGGATCGGGGTGGAATGTGGCTCTGTGGTGGAGCAGGTGCCTGGCCTGTGTGCATGAGACCAGAACTGACCTCCAATCTACGAAAAGCAAAATCAAAAGTTGCTCCCATGATAAGCATGTTGGGTTGCTGCGGCCTGAACTTTCTATAAAGCATGGAAGACGCGCAGTTACCTCAAGGAGCTCCAGGGCCCTGGCTCCCTAGCTCTAAACATTCTGGCTCTCAGGCAGGCAGCCCATTCTGGTTGTAAATCCATGGGTCTGTCTTCGCCATGGAGTGAAAAAAGTCTCTTGTTATTTTGCAAGGATGCTGTGTTGGTAACAGTATGCCTGCCATCTGCTCTGATTGCTGTGATGTAAGACACTTGATGTTACCAGGAATAGCACATTGGAACAGGCTAGGCATTGAGTTTAATCTCAAGTGTGAATATGGAACTGATACAGAAATCTTGGAACAGAGACCCCCTTTGTTAGGATGTGGAAAAATATCTGTGAATTTTAATGGAAGTTGCATTCAGATTCGATGCTGAAGCCGTGAATAGACAAAGGGGATGATTTTGGGAAGGCTTCTGGAGGCTGAGGAGACCCTCCGAGGAAAAGAGGTGGCATGTGTTTGGATCTAGGTCATGCTGGCCTTAGATACCCGAAGTCATATCTGCTAAATGCTGAGCACCTGGCCTTTTGCTTAGCCGCTTGCCTGCCCAATTTCGGAGAGGAGGGGCCTTTTCCACCATTCCTAAGTGTCTGGCGCTGGATGCTGAGTGTACACAGCCCAGGGAACCCGATCAGATGACCTCAGAGCTGCTGGTGATAGGTTTTGTTTTTGCTGTTGGCGGTACTTGAAGGTCTAAGAGACTCCAGCCGGTCAATATGGTTAAGATTGGTCCTCACCATGCAAAGTTGTGTGTTTGTGAATGACCTAAATGTCAAAATTTGTTACCCCAAAGCAATACTGAGGTGCTTTCATGGATGTTGGTGGTCCGGGGATGTGAAGGACAGCAAAAAATGCCAGT